>PVLA01003012.1:0-233229 GCA_004027455.1 Hydrochoerus hydrochaeris
CTTCTTCTTCTTTTTCTTCTTTTGCTTCAGTACTACAGATTAACAGGGAATACAGAGCTACATCCTCAACCCTATTTATTTATTTTCGACACAGGGCCTTGCTATGTAGTTCAGGCTGGCCTTGAACTCATGGCAATCCACCTGCCTCAGCCTCCCAAGTATTGGGATTTTAGGTGTGCACTACTATGCCCAGCTCGTTTTTGTTTTATTCTGAGACATGGTGCTACTAAGCTCAGGCCAGGCTTGAATTTGTGACACACCTGCCTCAGTCTCCCAAGTAGCGGGGATTATAGACATGCACTGTCATGCCCAGCCAGCCTTTGTTTCCTCATGGCTGGCCTGTGCCCTCCCCTTAGAGAAAGGGCTCTGCAGTATGGTTGCTCTTTTTTTTTTCTTTTTTTAAATTAATTTAGGCTGCCAGCCAAAGTCTCCCCAGTTTACCCCATATACCCTTCTGCCCCTTCTCTCCTTTTCTCTTGCACCTGAAGCCTGCTGCAGCCTTCCCTGTGTTCCTCACCTCCAGGAACTCCCCCATGAAGGTTTTCCCTGGTGGCTCTCAGTGGGTCTCTCCTGCCTTGAGGTACCAGTGCAGGCTGCCCATGCTCTGTTTGCCTTGCTCCTTGCTTTCTCTGTATGAATTCTAAGACGCCAGGCACTGTGCTGGGTGCCTGCCCTCCCAACACCAACTCTTGAAGACTCTAGGGCAAATGGGTGGGCTGGACCACAGACCCACATTGCTCCTGCCCGTCATTGCTATCCGGGTCCTTCTTCATCATGTCCTCACAGGTCCTCACACAGTGCTGGGAACAAGTAGGCACTTGATAAAAGGGTTGGATAAATTGGTAGAAAGTAGCTCAGATTGAGAACCAGCAAGGAGAGAATGGAAGTTGGGGAAGATGGAAGGAGTCAGGTTTGGCAGCCGTGACCAGCACTGCCGACAGGTCTGGGCAAGTCCTGCCTTCCTCTAGCCGTCTTCCTGCAAGCCAAGCCGGTGCACTTCTAGGTCAACGTGGTCAGTGTTTTCAGTGGAGGTTCTGTAAACTTTCACTCCAGCTGTCTCCCAGTAGCACCCTACCCTCTTTTGAAGGGGCCCCTATACCTCCTACCCAAAAGTGCCTACTTTGGGGCCAGGGACATCCTTTGTAGCAGTGGAGCATTGCGCCTGCCCACACACACAGAAACTCACCTGGGCCTGCCTGGCCATCCCATCATCTCTTTCTCTTGGCTGCCTTTTAGTGTCAGCTATAGATGCTTTGACCAAAGAGCTGGGCTGCTAGACGATGGTGGGGAAGTGGTAAGAACAAGTTGTTACCTCTTATTGGTGAGAAGCTTTCCTAGGCTTGGCATTCAAGGTTCTCTAAGGTGATCTTACCTGTCTGGCTCTTCTTCCCACTGACCCCAGAGGTACCCTCTTCCACCTCAGCCCCCTGAGATGATTCTGATTCCCCACACTCACTTGCTTGTGTCCTTTGTTTGCTCTGCTTCCGATGGCTGCTTTCTGCAGGCCCCTTCCTTGTCAAAGCTAAATTATTCCTTAAGGCACAAGGCTTTCTTGTATTACTACTCAGCCAGATGAAGGCTCTCACTTTTAATCATACTGATGATGATAAATAGTGATTTATTGTCATTGATAATAAAAGCTAACCTGTGTGTGCTCTCACTATGTGGTGGCAGGGACCTCGGTCAGCCCCCTTATAATACAGAGAAGTAACTGGCTCAGAGTTGTGTAGCTGGGATTAGCCCCAGGCTCAGAATCCCTGCTCACTTCTCATCCTGGTTTTGTCTTCCAAAGTTGGCCGCCAACAGTTTAACTTACTTTTTGGGCAGAACCTGTGACTTCTGGCATAGTGCCTAGTGCAAAGCATGAACTCAGTGAATATTTCATTGCATTGACTGCCCCAGACATTCAGTTTCAGCCTGGACATAATTTACCAAGACAGCTGTTTTTCTGTAAACAACACATTCAGTTCCTTTGATGGCACGCTGGTGTGTGTCTCCATTTTGCTGTTTATTGATGTGCAACTTGAACTGTCTCACAGGTGTGGCCTTTGGAAAAGAAGCAGTCTGTAAACTCTCAAAAGTGTCTTACTCTTTCACCTGTGGGCACCCGTGGGGCCCCCTGAACATAGGGTGTGCTCTTGCATATGGCACACACGCGTGCTGGGGGCGGGGGGAGTGCTCTGCAGGAAAGGGTTTGCAGAAGTAGTCGGGAAACAGGAGACATGTGTCGGGTCACGTAACAGTACTTCATTAGTGTCAAGTTGCAGAGTGAGAGAGGAACCAGAGCCCAGGGATCCGGAGGGCAGGTAACATCTCAGGATTAGAGGCAGCCTCTGCTTTAGATAGAAGTGGGCCTTGGGCTGGATCGAGGTAGACAGGAAGAGAAAGCATTTCAGATGAAGGAACACAACAAAACAAGACAACTTTTGGGATGTCTTGTGCAGTGGGAGGCCAGATTAAAACTTTACTTCAGCTGGGTGTTGTGGTGCATGCCTGTAATCCTAGCACTCGGGAGGCTGAGGCAGGAGGATTGCCTCAAGTTCCAGGCCAGCCAGGCAGTGTAATGCATTTAAGCCCAGCCTGAAGTACATAGCAAGACCTTGTCTCAAAAAACAAAATAAAACAAAAACTTTACTTCAATGCTATTGCCACACTTCTGGCTAACATCAGAGTGTGTCATTTCTGTGTGCTTCCCCTACGGTGTCCTTTAAAGCCTATGAGGTGGATGATATTGTTATCATTCCCATTTAGAGACAAAGTCTCACTATTAAGTTAAGGCTGGCCTTGAACTCACTATGTAGCCTAGGCTGGCCTCAAACTCATGGCAATCCTCCTGCCTCAGCTTCCTAAATGCTGGAATTACAGGCATCCACCACCATGCCTGGCATCATACCCATTTTACCAGATGAGGAACGAGGCTTTGAAGGTCACAGAATGGGTGGCAGCTGGACAACACAGCTGGTACACCCTCAGCCTTTGCTGCCCTGGGGTCAGCTACAGCCCCTTGATATGAGAAGCATCAAGCCATTCTTCTAAATCTGTGTTGTCATCCTTCCTAGGTTCTCCAGGGCGCCCTTGGAGAAATGAGGATAACTTCTTTTTTTTTTCCCCTTTTACTTTAGATAGCATCTGCCTTCTGGAGAAGTGACAAAACACTAAGGGTGAGTTGTGTTCTGAGCCCTGGCTAGTGGCATGTATGGGGGGCTGCAGAGGGAGCAGCTGTGGATGCTGCAGACCTGGCACGGCAGCTCTGGAGCTCAGTCAGGACAAAAGGCGGAGCTCTGAGTTTTGGAAAATCTCCATTTAAGCTTGGTCTCTCTGGACTTTCTTGGTTTTCACAGGAAAGTGACATCTGGCTTCCTGCTGGCCTGTGCTGGCAGCTGGCCAGCCATAGCAGGGGGCCCTACTCCTGGAAGGGTGTGGCTTGGGAAACTGGGCAGGGGGTGGCTGTGAGGCTCCTCCCGGAAGCATCCCTCAGACTGTGTCTGAGAAGGCTCCTTCTTTGGTGATCGCGGAGAGTGGGCAGCTGGGTGGCGAGGGACTCCGGGAAGCCTGCAGCTGGGGGATGAGGTGGCTCTGCCAGGAGTTGTAAGGACACTTGATGTGCATTTGCAGCCTCTGCCAGTCACAGTGATGAGGGAGTGAAGGGGGGAATTATCCCTTCTCCCTTCCTAGTGCCCAGGCAGCAATGCTGGCTGTAACCTGCTGCTTTTAAGGTTTCTCCTACTGTGCATCTGCCGTGAGTACAGGTGGCTATGAGGTCCAATTGTGTCTCCCCAGCTTAAATTCCTAGGCCCTCAGGGCTGGGCTCACCTAAGTTCCAGTGCTGTTCCCCTCTCAGATGCAAGAGCAGCCTGGCCAGGCAGCCTGCAGCCTGATGACGCCAACAGTCACGTTCCCCTCATCCAAATGCAGGCCGCTGTTCTCTCTGTCACAACTAGGTGCCCAGGGACTTTTCTTTTCTCTTGGGGGAGGGTAATACTGGGGGCTGAAAGGGGTACTGGGGACTTTGTGGCTTAGCTTTCCCCAGAGCTCTTTGTTTAGTGTGGAGTGGGGATTCCTTTGGACAGAGATTTTTCTTGGCTTTTCACCCTACTGTATAGGGATTTTTCTCAGTGTCCTTCATGACCTAGGAGCTGGCTTCCTTAATGGGACTTCCCACAGTCCTCCTGTCCTAGTTTTGGGCCAACAGTAGCTGTTTTCCACTCAGACAGATTGCTCAGAGAGCTGGCTTTGAAGGGTAAATGGGTCTGCATGGAAACGGCCAAGCACTCCTCCCCCACCACGTTTCCTCCCCTCTGTCCTCCGCTGGCGCTATTGATTCCTGGCCGGTAGAATTGGATGTTGTTTCTCTTACATGCATCCTTGGGAGGAGCCGTGGGGCCTTGGGTGAAGTCCCCCAAGCCACCTATTTTAGGGAGCTGAAGAAACGAAAACCCGGACAAGTCTGACTAGCAGAATCCAAGATGCTGACTGACTCCATTGTTAAGGCAGTCATCTTTTATTGTTTTCTTCTCCCAGATCCATCCATTGGAAGGGAAAACTAGTCACCAAGAAGGGCCTCCTTCTCCCTGATCATCTGGTTTGTCAAAGCGTGTTCAGCTCATCAGTTCCCAAGTCCCCGCTGGTTCCCTGGAGCTTTCCTTAGTTACCGTAACCAAGGCTCTGTGGGAAGGGGGGGCTCCCCGCTCTGGAGCTTTCTGCTTGGTGAGCCTGGAGGGAAGTGGGTGCAGGCTTTTGTTGTTGTTGTTATGCCAGAAGGCAGAAGCCCAGGTCCTCCCAGCATCCTCGGCTCCTGTTGGCCCCCTGCCCCGATTTGCAGGCGGGCCAGGGGAGGGGCGGGGCCCGGAGATTGCGCGACCGAGTACATTTCCACGCTGCGCGGACCGACAGACTCCTCCAGCCTCGGCTCCTCTGCCGGAGACATGACATCGGCGGCCGAGGCTGTGGAAAATTCTGCGGCCCGCCTATGCTGAGTCATGCTTGGTCTGTGAGGATTCGTGTGTCACCTTTCTCCTTCCCGTGACTGGTCCACCCGGGTCCGGAATGTCCGTAGTTACAATGGGTGATGGGATGATAGCATGCTGTTCTTTTCTTCCTCCCCGTTTTGGGGGCTGAACCCTGACCCTGCCGAGCTGTATCCCAGACCTCCCCCTCCTCCACTCTCTGAGCTGCCCAAGATGCCTCGAACTTTGGTCCATCTGCCTCAACCTGTCAAGATGCTGGAATTACAGGCATGCACTGTCACACCCAGCCCTCGCTTTATGCTTCTCTGAGCGCTTTCTCTGACTATGTGCTGTTTAAAGTCCATCTTAATAAATCACTAATAAGTATTTCGAGGTCACACTGTTCTTATGAGTGAGGAAACCTAAATTCTGAAGGAGTGTTCCGGGTGACTGCTGAGTGGCTTGTGGGGGTGAGGTTCTAGACGCCACACCCCTTCCTTTCCCTGAATTTCTGAGTAATGAAGGTTATCCAGAAATTACTTGGGTGGAAAAATTTGTTTTTTAATTTATTAAGGTTGTAAACTTAAAAACCTAATTCTAGGGCTGAGGGTGTGGCTCAGTACAGTATTTGCCTAGCATCCTGGAGGCCTGGAAACAAACTAGTTTTTTCTTTTAAATTGTAGCTCTTAACCATACCTACTAAATTTTCTGTTATATTTAGAATTCTAGAAAATTTTGACAGTCACTTCAGTGTGGTTTTGAGATTATTAATGCTTGGTCCTTTTTAGTTAATTTGTTTGAGATGGGGTTCTCACTATGCAGTTTAAACTGGCTTTGAACTCATAGTGCTCCTCCTGCCTCATCCTCCCAAGAGCTGGAATTACAGGTGTGCACCACTATGCCCGGCCTCCAATTGGAACACTTTATACTTGAAATTTTAAAATTGAATTTAGGTGGGTGGGGATGTAGCTCAATGGCACAATCGCCTGCCTGGCAAGCATGAGATTGTGAGTTCCATCCCTAATACCAAAAAAAAAAAAAAAAAAAAAAATTGAATTTGTAAATTATAGTTATCCTCCTTTAATAATTTAATATATCTTCATTTGCCTGATTAAAAACTCCCTAATATTGAACTCCTATAAATTTTATGAATTAAACTGACTCTTAAATTTTTGTAAACTTTCCTAGCCTCTTTTATATTTGATTTTTATTTATTTATTTTTGTCTTTTTGAGACAGGGTCTCACTATGCAGTTCAGGCTGGCCATGGGCTCACTTTGTAGCCCAGGTTGGTCTCCAACTTGCAACAATCCTCATACCTCAGCCTCCTGAGTGCTGGGATTACAGGAGTGTGCCACCACACCCAGCTTATATTTGATTTTTAAACAACTTTCTTGGGGCATTATTGACATAATAAGTTGCACATGTTGCAAATGTACAATTTGAACAAATTGTGCACTCGTGAAGCCATCACTGTGAACACATCTGTACTTTTGGACTCCTCCCTATCTGTCTCCCCTTCTTGAGGAACCAACTAAACTGCTTTCTGTTACTATTGTGAAATTTGGGGTTTCTAGAATTTTTCGTAAATGAGTTCATATAGTAGTTACTGTATTTTGTGTGCCTTTTGTAACTCAACCATAATTAAAGATGTGTTCATGTTGTATATATCAATAGTTTATTCTTTTTTTTTATTGCTAAGTAATTCCGTTACATGGAGATTACACAATTTATCTCTTCACCTGTTGTTAGTCTTCTTTCCTGCTTTCAGTTTGTAGTGATTACAAATGAAGCAGGTGTGAACATTTGTACACAGTGTTTGTTTGAGCATGTATTTCCTCTTGGGCTGATGCATAGGAGTGGTTGAACTACAGTGGTATTATTTTTATTTCCACCAACAGTGCATGAGCATTCTAATCCCTCAGCATCCTCTTCAGCACTGAGTGGGGTCAGTCTTTTTTAATTTTAGCTGTTTAAAATGTACCTTGAGACCATATGCTAAGGGAAATAAATCAGATATGGTTAAATAGCTTATGGTTTCTCTTATATGAGAGAGTCAAAATATGAATAATTTAAAGAACAAAATAAAAGACAGCAGGAAACAGGGAGGTGGACCTTTTGCAGGTGGGAAGGGGATCTAGAGATGGAGGGAGAAAAAGGGGAGGGAAGAGAAAAAGAAGGAGAAGTGAAAAAAGACCAAGATAGGATTCGTGTATGTACCAGCTTTCCATGATGAATGCATTCATTATATATTACAAACATGTACTAATAAAATAAAGGACTGTGGAAGTCCTAGCATGCACAAAGTCCTAGGTTCAATCCCCAGTATCTAGAAAAAATTTAATCATTTAAAAACAAACCAGGCATGGTGGTGGATGCCTATAATCCCAGCACATGGGAGGCTGAGTCAGGAGGATTGCTGTGAGTTCAAGGCCAGCCTGGGCTATTAAGTGAATTCAAGGCCAGCCTGAACTTGATAGTGAAACCTTGTCTCAAAAAGAAAAAAAAAGGCTGGGGATTTAGCTCAGTGGCAGAAGCACCTGCCTGGTAAGCACAAGGTTGTGAGTTTGATCCCCCACTACCAAAAAAAAAAAAAAAAAAAGGTATATGGTGATATCATTATAGTTTGAATTTCTGTAGTGACCTGTGATGCTAAGTACGTTTTCACATGCTTTTATCTGCCAACTCAGATTTTTTCAGTACTGGGATTCAAACTGTGGAGTACACTACTACTAAGCTACGTCTCCAGCCCTATTTATTTGTTTGTTTATTTAGGTGATACTGAGGATTGAACTCAGGACTTTTGGATTGACCACTTTTTGGCCCTTTGTAGGTTTTTTTTTTTTGTTTTGAAATAAGATCTTGCTAACTTGCTTCTACTGCCAAGAACTTTTGATCCTCCTGTCTCAGCCTCCCAAATAGCTGTGATTACAGGTGTATACCACCATGTCCAGATGATTTTTAACTTAGTAAAATTCCTACCTAGAATCATAAGTTCAGATCAGTTACTCAGTTATATGTTTTAATTGGCATCTCAGGACTAACTTGTTATTCTGAACCAACTTAATTCCCTTAAACATTGAAATACATAAAAGAACAGAAACACACATATAACACAAATCTTTATTTCTTTTTCTTTTCTCTTTATTGTGCTGGAAATAAAAATCCAGGGCTCTTGCATGTTGGCTACGTGTTACCACTGAGCTAACACCTGGAATCCAGTACATACATTTCTTTTGTTTGTTTGTTTGGGTTGCTTTGGTTTTTTGAGACAATATCTCTCTGTAGCCCAGCCTTTCCTCTAGTTTGAGGCAATCCTCCAGCCTCAGCCTCCCAAGTGTTGGGAATATAGGCGTGTCCCTCCATACCCGGCTCTTCCTGGGGTTGAAGCTTACTTAATGAGGAAATAATTTAATTACATGATCTCAAACCATAGTACACTACCTTGCTAAGTAACTTTTAGGGTTTCTTTATCAACTAGATAATGTGTTCCTTAAAATTCAAGAGCTCGCTGGCCAGGGTGAAATGAGGTCTTGGCCTTGAATTGAGCTGCTGAGCAGTGCCCGAGTCATTGCTTGCCATTTTGCCTCCAAATTGGGACAGTCTCATGGCACATATGCCCTAGATACACGCTTCAGGGTGCCTGGTATCTTCTCATGTAGCTGAAGTTCTCAGCATAGGCTGCTAAACCATTTGACTAGATTCAACTAATCTACTTAAGGCCTCACTTCTCTCTTAGATGCTCTGACCACAAACTAGGTAGAACTTAGATTGTTGGTATCTTTCGAGGATTGGTCTGACCGGGACTTGTCAAATCAAGTCAGTGACCCAGCAGTGCTGGATTTTGAATCCTAGTCTTTTGAGTCTAGGTTTGACATTTTTCTTTATTTCTTTCCTTCTTTCTAAAAAAGAGAAAGGGAACCTGGAACTTAGTGAGTTCTTGCTTTTGGATTAGGTTTGGTCAGCAAGAAATCTAGGCCACTGGAACCAGTACCACCTTTTCCTGTTATTCACATTCATCCCCCTGGACATGGAGAGAATTGACCTCCCTGACCTCAGCAGAGAGAGAGCAGTCTCTTTAGTAGGGCCATCACTGTCTGATTTTTGTTGGTGATTAAATCTTAGATAATAAGCAGAGGTGGAAGGAATTGTGTTCCTGTCCTGGTCATGGGTTGGGTTTGGGAAATTTGTGAGTGGTGAGTGAATTACTCACGCAGTCAGACCTTTCCCTGTGATGGCTGTGTATGTGGTCCCACGTGGGTAAGAGTGTTGGGCTTTGGCATTCCAAGAAAATGATATTTGAGTTGAGTAGAAATTGGCAAGACATCTGCTATTTTAGATTCTTGTCCTGCAAGAGCTTCCAGAACTTTCTTTGATTTCTTTTACATATATACCCAGAAGGGTAGTTGTATCATGTGGTAATTTTATTTTTAGTATTTTTGAGCAACTGCTATGCTGTTTTCCACAGCAACTGCACCTTTTTACGGTTCCACCGACAGTGCATAGCAGTCCCGATTTTCCATCTCCTTATCAATGCTTCTTTTATTCTGTACACACTGAGAATTGAATTTAAGGCCTTTGCACTGGGCTATATCCCAGCTCTTTTTTTTTTTATTTTTTGTTTAGAGATGGGATCTCAGTTGCTGAGTTACCCAGGCTGGTCTTGAACTTGTGACCTTCCTGCCTCAGCCTGATGCTTTTTTTTATATTAATCATATTGATGGGTATGAGGTGGTATCTCAGTGTAGTTTTGATTTGCATTTCTCTAGAGATTATTAATGTTAAACATCTTTTCATGTGCTTATAGGCTGTTTATATGTATATTCTGTTTATATTCTGGATACTGATCTCTTTTAGATGTATGATTTGCAAATATTTTCCCTTACTGGTGGCATTGCCTTTCTACCCACTTGATAGTTTTGCTTAACTCTTCTCTTCTTTTCCAACAGTATGGGGATTGAACCCAGGGCTTTGCATGTGCTAAGAAAATGCTCTGCTGTTGAGCATTGAGGTACATTCCTAGCCTTGATAGTGTTTTTGTTTTTACTTTTCCCCCTAAATTGCCCAGGCTGTACTTGAATTTGTGGTCCTCCTGCCTCAGCCTCTCAGATTAATGGAATTATGGGTATGCACCACTACACCTGTCTTTTGGTGCAGAAAATTTAAGGTTCATCAGATTAGTCTATCTTTGCTTTTATTACCTGTGCCTTTGGTATTGTATCTAAAAGACTGTCAAATTCCTATCATGAAGCTGGCATTTTCTTCTACAACTTTTATAATTTTAGGTGTTACATTTAGGTCATGAATCCATTTGGGCTAAATTTGGCACAGCAATCCTGTTAGCTGAAGTTCTGCTTTCTGAGATTTCAGTTACTCATGGTTAACCTTAGTCCAAAAATATTAAATGGAAATTTGCAGAAATAGACAATTCCCAAGTTTTAAGTTACACACTGTTCTGAGTGGCATGATGAGTAGTATTCTACGCCCTTTTCACCCCAATTTTTATTTTTTATTAGTATATATTTGCGGTACACAATGATTACATTTGTCATGGGGAGCTGGTATATGTATCACACATCTTCACTCCTTTCATCTCCTTGCCTTTGCTTTCTTCTCTCCTCCTGTCATCTTTTGGTTCCTTCCCTTTTGAAAAAGACACTCTCCCTATTTTCTGTTATCTACCTTTTATTCTGCCCTTTATTTATATTTTCGGGTTTCTCATATAAGAGAAATCATGTATTATTAAAGCTTGTGTATCTGATTTATTTCACTTAATGTTACGTTCTCAAGATACCTCCATTTCTTTACAGATGACACAACTTTGTTATTAGGGCAGAGAGAGGCTCCCTTGTTTATAAATACCACACTTTCTTTATCCATTCGTCTATTGATGCATATATAAATAACTTCTGAGGTGTAACTATTATGAATTCTGCTGCTATAAACATGAGTCTGTATGTATCACTGTAATATGACATCTTTAACTCTTCCTGGAAGATACCTAGAAGGGAAATAGCTGGGTTAAATGGAATTTGTGGTTTTAGTTTTTTGAGGAATCTCCATACTGATTTCCGTAGTGATTGTACTAGTTTACATTCCCTTCAACAATGTAGAAAGTTCCATCCCCCCTCCCCCAATGTTGTTATTTGATTTTCTGACAGCTATTCTTTCTGGCGTAAAATGGAATCTCAGTGTTGTTTTAAATTCTGTTTTTCTATGGTCAGAGATACTGAACATTTTTTCATGTACTTATCAGTCTTTTGTACTTCTGAGAAATGTCTGTATTTCAGTTGCCAATTTTTTGATTGGATCTTTAATTTGAAAAGGGATCTAATTTTTTTTTTTTTTAGTTCTTTATATAGTCAAGATATTAATCCTCTATCTGAGGAGCAGCTGGAGAAAATGTTTTCCCACTCTGTAGGTTGTCTCTTTACTCTTGGTATAGCTTTTGCCTTGCAGGAGCATTTTAATTTTACGATTCCATTTGCTGATTCTTGATGTTGTCTTTTGTGCAGTTGGATTCTATTCAGAAAATCCTTGCCTATGCCTGTTGAGAGTTTTATTTTCCAGCAGATTGTTTCTGTTTTAACATTTAGATCTTTGATCTATTTTGATTTTCATTTAGTACATGGTGAAAGATATGGGTCCTCTGCATGTGACCAGCCAGTTTTCCCAGCACCATTTGTTAAAAGAGGCTGTCTTTCCTCCAGTGTGTGTTTTTGGCTCCTTTGTCAAAGATAAGATGCCTGAATGTGCCTGGGGTTATTTCTGCACCCTCTTCTGTCCCATTGATCCACATGTCTGTTTCTGTGCCATTACTGTGTTGTTTTTATCACTATAGCTTTGTAGCATAATTTGAAGTCTGGATTATGATGCCTCCTGCTCCTGCTCCCTCTTACCCAGTATATGAACCATTCCTTTGCCCAGCTAATCTGTACTATATACATTATCAGTCTGTCAGTCACTTGGTAGCCATTGTGGTTCTCCTGTCGACTTTGTGATAACACCATGCTGTGTTCAGTTAGACTTTATGTAGCACCTTAGAACTATGTTACAACATCTATGTCACCCGCCTCACTTCATCTCGCTAGATAGGCATTGTATCATTGACACCATCACAAGAATAAGAGTGAGTACAGTGTATTAATATTTTGGGCAGTTGGAGAGAAAGAGAACTTTCATATTACTTCTATTTTTAAATTATTTTTGCAGCATTATGGATTGAACCAAGAGCCTCACATATGCCAGCAAATGCTCTACCACTGAGTTACATCCTAGCTTTTGATAAATTTTTTTTTTGAGACAGGGTCTCCCCGAGTTGCCCAGGTAGGCTTCAAATTTACAGTCCTCCTGCCTCAGCCTCCTGAGTAGCTAGGATTACAGGCAAGCACCACAATACCTGGCTGACACCTTACTATTACAGCAAAATATTGTTATAGTTATTCTACTTTATTAATTGTTGTCAATATCTTACTGTGCCGAATTTATAAATTAAACTATATCATAGCTATCTATGAGGTATTATTGAAAAATATGGTAAATGCTTATATTAAAACATTGATTACAGTAAAAATAATCCCCTTCAAAATACTCCCCCTCCAGCTGAACACATTTCCCCATCATTCTTGCCACTTTCTGAAGCAGTTCTGGAAATCCTCTTTTGTTAGTGACTAGTTGTGCTGTCATGGCTGCCTCAATGTCTTGATTCTGTTTCAAAACACTTACCTTTCATGGTCATTTTGACTTTGAGGAAGATCTGGGAGTTGTACAGTGTTAGATCCAGTAAAAAAGGTGGGTGAGGTCACACCATAATGTTTCTACGATCCTGTCTTTCCATTGGATGGTGCTTGGCGGCAGCATTTACCAGTTCATGAAAGAAGACTTCTAGGTTAGTGGCAAGAATTATGCAGTAAGTGTGTTCAAAGGAAAGGATGAAGGATTTTGAGGGGGGTTAATGACAATGTGTCTTTTGCTATAATAATTTTTTTTTAAAAAATGTAAACATTTGCCTTACATTTTGATCACCCCTTGTATATATAAGAAAAAACAGAACATGTAGGGTTCTGTATACTGAGATTGCAGGTATCTGCTGGAGATCTTAAACTATGTCCTCCATAGATAAGAAGGACTTTATGGTATTAGATAAAAGTCCACTTTCGTTCTTTTGCATGTGTGTGCTGGGGTGTGTGTACACGTGTGTACCAGGAGTTGAACCAAGAGCCTTTACACTGAGTTACATCCCTGGCTTTTTAAACTTTTAATTTTTTTGAGATAGAGTTTCACTAATTGAGGCTGGTCTTGAACTCACATCAGTCCTCGTGCCTCAGCCTCCCAAGTGCTAGAATTACAGGTGTGCACCTCCACACCTGGTTTTATATTTAATTTTGAAGTAGAGTCTCACTAAATATCAATCTTGCCCAGGGTGGGTTGAACTTGGAAACCTCCTGCCTCAGTCTCCCTAGAGTTCTGGAATTACAAATATGTGGCCCTACTCCCAGGTTGTAGTTGTAAATATAGCTCCTCCTTACTTGTGGTTCTGTGTTTCCCTTTAGGTCATGAAGGAGCAGCCCTCTGTATCTGCATTTCCATGTCTATGGATCCAACCAATCTCAGATTGAAAGTATTTGAAAAGTAATTGTGTCTGTATTCAATATGTACAGACTTTCCCCCTTGTCAGTATTCCCTAAATAATACAGTACTACAACTATTTACTTAACCTTTACATTGCATTAGGTGTTAGGAGTAATCTAGAGACGATTTGAAATATTTGGAGGATGCGTGTAGGTTACATGCAAATACGCTAATATATGGAAAGAACCTGAGCAGCTGTGGATTTTGATACTTGAGTGGGATCCAGGAACCAATCCCCCTCAGATACTGAGATACAGCTCTGAATTAAATTATCAGAGCAATGTCTTGGAGCGGCAGACTCCTCTCTCAGAGGAAAATGTGCTGCTCTGTAGGATAGAACATTAAATGGCAGGAAATGCAGGGAAGACTAACAAGGAGAGCTAACAGATGAGGTTCTTTGTGTCTTTTTGTTTCATTTTGCTTGTTTTTTTTGAGACAGGGTCTCACTATGTAGTTCAGACTAGCCTTGAACTCATGGTGATTCTCCTTCCTCAGCCTTCTGAGTGCTGGGATTACAGATGTGTGCCACCATGTCCAGCCTCAGGTGAGATTCATTCATTCTCTCCCTTTGTCTTTCTTTTTTTCTTTCTATAGGGTTTCCCTATGTAGTTCTTTTAGATCAGTGTTTTTATAGCAGAAAGTGGAAAATCACCAAAATGTATATCAGAAAAAGGTTGCTGCTATGTAATAACAGTGGACACTCCTACCCCAGCTTGCCATCTAGGTCTTGACAAATATTGGAATCTGATTGCAATCGGTGCATCCCAGGATCTCCTGTGGAACTGACTGCTGATTTTCTGTTGCTTCTGTTGTTGATGCTGTTCCTGTATGTGCAGTGCTGTATGGTTTTAGCATTTCATTGAGTGGTTCTCCCTGGGACTGGTTATGATCACGGTTAAGGGTGTGGTTTTGTGTCATATATGACAGACTCAAGGCTAGGAGAGAGTTGGTGACTCACTTAGCTCTCTTTAGGAATAGTCTTTCACAGGGCAAAATTACAAGCCAGGCATGGTGGTGCATGCCTGTAATCCAGCACTCAAGAGGCTGAGGCAGGAGGATTGCTGTGAGTTCCAGGCCAAACTGGGCTACAAGGTGAGTTCAAGGCCAGCCTAAACTACATAGTAAAACACTGTCTCAAGAAGAAAAAAAGTTACAATTACATAGTTAAAAAATCTTAATTGGCTTTCTGATTCAAGAACCAAGTAATGCTTCGTGCCATAAAATAGAATAAGTTTTCCATGAGTTGAGCAGAGATTGACCTATAGACAGTTAGGGTTGAAGGAACCAGAAGCCAAAAACAGAAGGCAGACAGGTCATTTCAATTTTGTCAGATGGGAACAGGGAGGCAGAACAGAAGAAAAATAACAATAGAGGGCTAGGGATATAGCTCAGCAGTGCAAGCACCTGCCGGGCAAGGTCCTGAGTTTTATTCTTGTTACCCCCTCCCCCCAAAAAAGAGAGAAAAATAACAGTAGAAAAATGACAAGTTACTAAGGATTAATGCCAGGGAACTTCATTAGCATACCATCTAAAACTGACCTGTTTAGGAAACTGGATAATTTCTCAGAAGTTTAGGTAAATAGCTTATTTTTGGTTTGAAATTTTGGTATGAATAATTTCATTTTGATTTTTAGTGTGGTCTTTTGGGGCCTAGGGCAGGAGCTGAGTCCAAAACAGTGGTCTCCTGTAATTTTTATTTCAAGTCAGCCAAGTTTTAAGAGCAGCAACAAGCCTGATTGCTGCCCTAGGATTCTTAGACAACACTGCTGTTCTAGTAATAAAATGTGTTACAGAATGTCTTGGTGCATAGAATTGAAAAGATCAACCAGAAGCTCCCTTATCTCTTCTTAAAATGACTGCTTGATGGGTGTTTGCAGCTTCTGTCGCTGGAGCCATTTGTTTGGCTCTCATGCTGAGAGAGAGGGCTGCGGGTGGCTGCTGTGGTACACGTGCCATAGATAGGCTCACCACCACCACCTTGAGGTATTCTCAGCCTTCCTGGCTTTTCACTACCCTGCTGTCCAGCTAGCTGCAAAGTAACCATCTATGTTTTTGTTGACCTGTGCCATCTTTCCATCCCTTTTTACTGTTACAGATACCTTTTCCTTCCCTTTTGCTTTTCTCTGGTAGTGCTTGGGACCCAAGGTAGGGCTTCACACATGCCAGGTAAGCACTCTCCCATTGATCCACATCCCAAGCTGTCCTGATCATCTTCAGCGGCAACTACAATATCTGGCCTGATCTTTTTCAGTTGGCTGAACGGTTTAAGGAGGATAGATGTTATTTCTGAGCTGCATTCTAGGAAATCGTTCTTTCCTTGAGCACTTGCTGTGCCCTGTGGGTAGCACAGGTCTTTCCTGAATGCTGTCAGACCTGGCCCTGGCCCTTGCCATCTATCACTTTGCTGTGGTCCAGGCAAAATACATGGTTGGTCCGTATCAATTACTCAATAGGAGACAGTAGCGGGCCTGCTTACTGACTGCTGCTCCCGGGCAAGTGAGATGCTGAGTGCATAAACACACAGGGAGTTACCAAGGAAGTGGCACAGTGGCGTCACCAAGTGTGGGCTGTGGAGTTTGGGCTTAGGCCGTTGCCAAAACTGTCACCTCTGCCAAGTTCTTTTGCCTCTTTGAGCCTTGTTTTTTCTTCATTTATAAAAAAGGGACCATGAGATCTTCCTGATGGGGTTGGATTGGGAGAGATCAAATGCAGTAACTCTTGTGAACTGATGTGTCACGGTGGTGCTTGGTGGAAATGTTAATGGTGGCATGTTAATGGCCCCAGAGGACAGTTACAGGGGATTCTGGTAGAGAGCAGAATGTGAATCACTGGCCCCGGAGGGTGAGGGAACCATGTCTAGTGGGTGGAATTACTCAGGAAAGGCTTAATGGGAAAGCAAGCCCTCCAGCTGTTATCACATCTGGGTTGGGAGGGAGGAGGGAAGGGCACCCAGGCAGTGACCCTCTATATGATCATGGTAGTAAGCAAAGACCGGCATGGGCAGAGGGTGGATTCCCAGTCTCACTGCCTGGGAGCGGGTGTGGGAAGTCTGGGAGAGAGGAGAAGCCTGGGAGGGCTTTGGTCAAGGCTGTAGAAAGAGCGGGTGCAGTGGGAGGAGTCATGAGTGTTAGGGCACAAGGGTCTTTCTGTGGATCCAGCTGCATGTTGAGATTGGAGGCTGTAAGAAGCTGCTGACATGCTCAAGCTGCCATCCAGCAGAGAATGGGGTCTGGAATCCTCTGCTGGTGGTAGTGGGCAGGCAGACTGAGAATGGGGGAGTCAGGAGGAGGTGGGGGGCAGCCCAAAAATAGAGTAAAGACACAGGCATGGAGGGGGCAAGGGCTGCTGTGGAAGGGAGAGACGGATACAAGGTCACAGAAGGAAACTTGTGCCGGGTGAAGGGGAGGAAGAATCGGGAGCTTGAACTTGCAACCTCATCTTCATTTTGCAGCATCGGGCTGGGAAAGCAAACCCATCCGTGCAGCTGCAGGTAGCCGACCCCAGAACCCTAGTAGAGGAAAAGGAGGGAGGCAGGTAGAAATAGGGAAAAGGAGGTGGGCTGTTAGTCCAGGCAAAAGTCTGAGAAAACTGAGATAGCTTGAGACCAGAGCAGTCAGGCCTGAGGACTTCTCTAAGGAAAAATCCCCCAGGGAGGAGAGAGGTCCTGCAGAGTGTGCAGATTCTTAAGCCCAGTGTCTGCAGCGCTTGCTTTCTCCTCTCCTTCACTATCTTTTTGCCATTATTTCCATGAGACAACAGCGTGGGCTGTGTGTGAGCCTCCTGTTGTTTGGGGAGGTCAGGCTGCTTGGCAGTGCTAATCACAGAGAAGCTGAGAGCTTTCCCTGTGCAGCCAGGGCCTGAGAGGTCCTGGGCTGGAGAGGCTGAGGCTGAGGCTGAGGCTGAAGCTGCTTGGTAGCAAACAGGCTCACACTGAGTAAAGCCACATGTACACATGTGTGTGTTAGTGTTAGATTGGAAAGGATCCGAGTTAAGGCGGCTTTATTTTTTGGTGTAAGGTAGAGGAAACATTTTAGAAGGGAATTCTCTTAGCATATTCAAAACATGAATCTTTTTTCCCAAAGGTTTTTTTTTTTTTGGTGGTCTTGGGGATTGGTTCAGGTATTTGGGTGAGGAGTTCTGCCACTGAACTACATCCTCAACCCTTCACCTAAATACTTAATCTTCATGTACCTTTGCTGGGACTTTGGAACAGCATTTGTTCAGCAGGAACGACATCTGCTACCAGGAGGGAGGTGGTTTGAGACTGGAGTCAGATGGTAAGGGGTGGTATACTTTGCCTTCCAGGGAAAGCTGTGTGCATTCTGGGTCTGACCGCTTTCTTTCTTGTCCTTGCAGCTCTGAGAGTTTTCTGTCCCCTGATAGCTTCTCCAACTAAAGACAACACCAGCTTAAAGAGGCTTTGCCCACAGGGGTTCAGATTAAGGGCATTTCTGGGGCAGAGGACAAATGCAGCCATTCTTACCAGATATATGGGCCCAAAGAACATTTCAGCTGCTGCCTGAGATTTTTGTTTCAGATCAGCCAGCCCGGCAAAGCCCAAGAGTCCTGTCACTGATGGAGCCTATCCAAGGAGTCTTTGTGGGACACGGCTTGGGTAGGCCGACTTGAGATGGGTGGTTACCGGTATCAGGCTGGACCTGACAAGTCTAGGATCTAGAGTGTCAACCCAAAGGGTTAGTGTTTAACTTCTTTAAAAAGTTGTTTTTACTGGAATACTACTTGCACCTGGAACAACATTTAGATGTATAAAAGTCTTTTGTTCCCAGTTCTCCTTTCTAAAGGCTGCATCTGGTTAAATTATCTTGTCTGTCTGTTTAGAGACAATGTATCCATTTAAAATAGAAGAATATTCTTGTTTTCTTCCCTACACCCCATTTTCTATCATTCCTCTTGTTGCCAAAGACCTTTTCAGTTTCTATTTCCATCAGCATACCTTGGGTATGGGCGCATATCTGCATGAGTGAGTCTGCCACACTTTTTAACAGCTGAGTGGCATTCCACTGTGTGTATGTGTGTGTATTTGTAGTACTAGAGATTGAACCCAGGGACTTTGAATTGAGCTATATCTCTAGCCTTTTTATTCTTTCTATTTTTTATTTAGAGACAGGATCTTGTTAAGTCACTAAGTTGCCCAGGTTGGACTCAAACTTTTGATCCTTCTGCCTCAGCCTCCCAGAGTTTTGGGATTACAGCTGTGTACCATCATACCCAACTCTACAGTTCTCTCTCTCCCTCCTCCTCATTCTCTCCCATTTTCTCTTTCTAGTGGGGATTGAATCCAGGGCCTCAAGAATGCTAGACAAGCAGTCTCCCACTGAGCTGTACCCCAAGCCTACTTTGTATTTTCTATTTAGTGTTTGTTTATTGAAAAATATATCACACTTACAGAAGACATTTAAAACATGTCCCTTAAAGATCAGACACCTATGTTCCCATCCCTCAGCTTATGGTATAAAAGGTTAGGACTAATCAGCCTCTGTGCCCTCCCCTGGAAGCCCTTTACCTCTATAGCTATTCTCACTTTTGTGATAATCGTTCTCTTGATTTTTGTTTCACAGTTTCCCCACCTATGACCAATCTCTAAATAGTTTGTTGTTTACTTTTGCCTGTGTTTGAACATTTTAGACATAGGATTATACTGTCAATTCTGCAATTCGCTTAGCATTACAGTCGCAGTTTCATGCATGTGATATATGCAGCTCCATTTGTTTTTGCTGCTGTAAAATGAAGCATAAAGTTGCCACATGTATTTCTCTTTTCTCAGCCTGTAGGCTTTTATTGTTTTGCCCTTAAGAATAACACTGCTGGCCTAGTGCAGTGGCACACTCCTGTGATTCCAGCCCTTGGGAGGTTAAGGCAGGAGCAGCGCCATGAGTTCGAGGCTAGGGTGGGTTACATAGTGAGTTCAAAGCTGCCCTGAATCGCAGTTGGGACTGTAACTTAGGGGAAGGACACTTGCCTAGCATGTGCAATCCCCAACACTGAAGGAAAAAAAAAGTGAGAAGCTACCAAAGCCACCCAGAATTACCCGAGCAAGATTGTCTCAAAAGCAAACCACCCAAACAAACAAAAAACCAACTTATCCTTGGTTTCTGGTGGCACACATGAGCAAGTGCTTCTCAGAATATAAACTAGGGGCAGAATTACTGGCTTGTCTATCTCTTCTATATTAGATGTGATTATATTTTTCCCACTAGCAGTGCTGAGCCTTGAGTATTTTCTGCTCCCGTCCCCCCACCACAGGGGAATTTGTGCTACAAATCTGTATGAGGCTGTCCTGATTACAAGTTCTTAGGGTGAGTGCTTTTTGTTCCTCCAACATACTTCATTTTTTTTGCAGATCTTGGAAGCAGTGAGACATAGATCAGGTTTTTCAGGTATGCTCTTATCCTGAGGGAGTGACTTTTGAAAATCCTAGCTTCACTGGGGGAAATATCTCCTCACATTTCCCACTGTGTCTGGGCTCTGGGCTGTGCTTCAGTGCCCTTTGGGGTTTTAAAACTGAAGCCCAGGCTTTCCCTGGTTCTGCAAATCCTCTCAGGATAAACACTTAGTGTTTACTTGCCTCTTGGGGTTTCTGCATCCTCCTAGATTGTAGCCTAAGTATTTCTTTCTCCTTGGCTTATGACTTGAAGAAAAAAATAAAGAGTATATATATATATATATATATATATATATATGCATAAACATATGTATTTATACTTATATATATTTACACATAAGTTTTAGGTGTATACGCACATGTGTTTACACATTTTATCCTGCATACATTTAATAATTAAAAATATGTATGCAGTACAAGTTTACATTCATCGTGGCAAGTTGGTACATGTAAATAACACATCTTAATTCTTTCTACATCCCATCCCTCTCCTCTCCCTGGATCTGTATTTGCTGTTATTTTCAGTAGGAGGGGTGGATGGTTATCTGGCCCAGCTGGAAAAACTGCTTCCTTTTGAAGCAGTGCTTTGGGAACACTCTTTGGGGTATGGCTCTAGCTCTCAGGGTTCTTGGTTTCACACTTGAGCTCTGAGGCTGTCCATCACAATGAAGGAAGCAGTTTGGGCTGCACCCCCAGAGCTCCAGTAATTTGACACTTGGGTCTGGAAATCTTATATTCCGTTTCAAACTCAGGCTACTGATTTGTCCCACAAGACAACTTTGTGAATTTATAAAAGGAATTGGAATCTTTAGGATCTGCAGCTTCTGCTTGTAAAGATCTGTGGTTGACCCAAGTCTGTCTGACCTGGGAACTAGCATTTGATAATATGAGTGGGCTTGCTTAGAAAGCAAGAGTAGCACACAGGCAGCAGTTAATACCGTGTCTTACAATTTTTTGTTTGGTTTCCTTTTTTTTTTTTTTTTTTTTTAAATGAGAGATTAGCCTATCTTGGACCCTGGGTGCCTCCTTGTCCCTTCTTGAAATTCCTACTTTCATATAATAGTTTTTCTAAATATTTTGCTATTTTAACCTTTTGATTTCTGAAGTTCCCTTAACACTCACATTTTTAAAATTCCTAAGTAGATTGTGAAGCCCATTGTTTTTCTGTTACTGTCAAATCTATGTTGGTAGCTAATTTTAGGCCATCCTGATTCTTATTTTTTAAAAAATTATGTTATTTTCCTACTATCTAGATGTGGCAAAGGCGACCTTTTATTTTACATGCATCTAGATTATTGTGCATATGTCGTGCCTTACCACGTCTGTGTGTGCGCATGTGTATGCGCGCGCATGCACAATGCCATTCAGGGCTTGCCTTCGTGCCACTTTTAGAGAAACAGCTCCATACCAAAGGGCATGGACCCTGAGACTCAGGGAGCTTCAGGAATTTGCCTTGTAATGTAGGACTTCCAAATGCGGTAAGGGAAATACTGTAATTTCCAACCTGCTTGATGTTCATGTTCCTCAAAATCAAAGAATGAATTCTAAGGAACAACAGAAGCTAAGAGTAGGAAATTTTGTTGAAGGAGAGATAGCTCCTGAGAGACAGGAGGGGGCCCAAGTGGGTTGCTGGAGACCCCACTTCCTAGAGGAATTTTTTTTTTGTACTGGGAATCAAACTCGACCTTACACGTGCAAGGCAGGCACTGTGCTGCTGAGCTGTATCCCCGGTCCTTAGCGGAAGTTTTATTCAGTGAAATCACGAGGTGGGTGCAACATGGTGGAAAACTATGAACAGTAAGATTACAAGTGTAGCTGCTTAGGTAATACTGATCCAGTGGTGAAGCAAGTCACGAAGCAAGTGTCCATGGAAAAGACAAGGACCTTTTTAGGAATGGATGGATTGGGGTTTCTACTCACCCACCTGGGTGACTGACTGATGTCTGTCTAGCTAGACCTTATTGGACCAGATGATACCAATTATAGTATATTGCTTATCCCTCAGAGAGGAATGTAGGCCTGGTCATTCCATCTTTATCTTGAAGCCTGGCCTTCAGTGGAATGCACCTCCAGCCACAGTTGTAATGTGTTCTTATCCTCAGCACTCACTCCCTGGAGGGCCTAGCCCTGTCTGACCGCCTAAAATATTTCTGCCTAACTTAGCTATCTGTAATATTCCTTCCTCTGAAGAGGTAACCCTAACTGCCATGAGGAGGGGAAAGGGGTATGACTATCTGGCTATTTCTGGCTGAAGGAGGTCAGAGTTGTGATCGGCAGTTAGAGATACTTCACAGAGGATCTCTCTAAAGGCCCTCGGTAGACACCAAGTGTTCTTGTGTTGGGTAGAAGGATAGAGCTTTAAATCTGGAGAAGACAAGGCCATAGAAACAGTTAATATGCATGGGCCAAATAGTATGATCGACAAGACTATTATGAAAATAGCCAATGGATGTTCCCACCAAGAAGAGCCAGTAATACTCTTACCAAGAGGGTAAGGGAAGGTCTAGGGAATTTTAGAATCTTATATGACATTAACCCATCATTTAATATCTTGAACAGCTATTGAGATATTAGCAAAAGGATCAGGAATGTACACACAATATTTAGCTTTTACAACTGCCCAAGTACCCCTTGTGCTGCTGTTTGAGTATCTAGTGCCATCAATTTTGGAGGATGGCTTGTTTCATTCATTTTTTAAAAAAATTTATTTTAAAGAGAAAAAATAGTAAAAACTATGATACAAAATTTCAAAACAAGATAGTAGGAGAGTAACAATGGTTAATATCTTGTGTATTGTTATCTTCAAAATAATTGCTCATATTATAAGATATGCCCCCCACATTTGTTATTGGTGGATTTCTTGATGATAGCTATTCTTTCTGGAGTGAGATGGAATCTCAGCATTGTTTTATTTTTTTAAATTTTTATCGGTACCAGGGATTACAACTGTGTGCTTGCAAGGCAGGCACTTATGCCGCTGAGCTAAATCCTCAGCCCTCTCATCATTGTTTTATTTGCATTTCTCAAGTGACCAGTGATGTTGGCCATTTTTCATATATTTATTTGCCATTTGTATTTCTTCATCTGAGAAGTGTGTATTCATCTGAGATGCCCATTTTTGGACTGGGTCTTTGAATTTGGAGTGTCTGATTTTTTTCAATTCTTTATATGTTCTGGATAGAAGTCATTTGTCTGAGGGACAGTTAGTTAAAATTTTTTCTCACTCTGTGGGTTGTCTTTTCACTTTGTTAGTTATTTCTTTTGATGTGCAAAAGCTTTTTAATATGATGAGATCCCAGTTGTTGATTCTTTGAAGTACTTCCCATACAGTTTGGGTTTTATTCATTAAATCTCTGCCTATACCTATGTCTTTAAGATTTCCACCTTTTCTCTTCCAGTAGATTTAGTATTTCTATCTTAATGGTTAGATCCTTGATCCATTTTGACTTTAGTGCATGACTTTAGATTAGTCTAAAGTTTTAGACTAGACATGGGTCTAGTTTTAGACTTCAGCATGTAGAAAGCCAGTTTTCCCAGTACCATTTATTAAAGAGTCTATCTTTCTTCTAGTGAACATGTTTGGCCCCTTTGTCAAAAATAAGGTGGCTGAGTGTATTTGTAGTTTTTTCTGTATCTTCTAATCTGTTCCACTGATCCTTAGATCTGTTTTTATTTTGCCTGTACTGTGCTGATTTTATCACAGTAGCTTTGTAGAACAATTTCAAGTCAGGGATTGTGATGCCTCCTGCTTTGCCTTTGTTGCCCTGAACTGCTTTTGGTATTTTAGGTCTTTTCTGATTGCAAATGAATTTTAGGAATGTTTTCTCTAGTTCTGTGAGGTATGCTAATGGTATTTTGGTTGGGATTGCATTAAATGTGTATAATTGGCTGGGGATTTAGCTCAGTGGCTTAAGTGCCTGCCAGGCAAGCACAAGGTTGTGAGTTCAATCCCCAGTACCAAAAAACCCCCCAAAAAACAGAAAACAAACAAAAATCCAACAACAACAACAACAACAAAAATCTGTATAATTTTGGGAGTATGGCCATTTTCACTATGTTGGTTCTGCCTATCCATGAACAAGGAATATCTTTCCATTTTCTGATATCTTCTTCGATTTCCTTTTTTAAAAAATTTTTATTTAAAGAGAGGGGAAAAATAAAGCAAAACAAAAAAAAGGGTAGAAACAATACTAAATTTCAAAAAAAGTGTACAGTAAGAAATTACTAGTTGATACATTACATATTGTCTTCCTGGATGTAGTTGTTCATGTTACAAAATCAAAGCATGCAAAGTGGACATTCAAACAGTGAGGCTGCAAACAGCTCTGTTTTCTGATCTAACAAAAACTTAGCAATATAATTATTAATCCTACACCCTTAAATATACATGCAGTTATGTCCTTTAGAGCACTTGCTTTTCCTCCTTTTGCTTTTTAAGTCCATTATCTGTTTAGTTATATCATGTTTCAGGTTGCTCAGTACCTTACTGATCTGTTTTGTTGTTGTTATTTTTTAAAATTTTTTCTTATTTATTATTATTTTTTATTTTATTTATTTATTTTATTTTGAAAGTAGTAAAATACAGCAGAAAAAGACAGGACATAGCAGTGCAGTGCAGTGAAATTGGCACAGAATCTCACAGCAGGTCACTGGGGACAACAGCAATAGGCACAATAATACATCTGGTTTTCTTCACAATAGTTGTTCCTTCAATCAGGCAGAGCAATATCGAAGGAAATACCAAAATTACAAGAACAGAATATTGAATAGAGTAATACCATTGATCAGAACAGAGAAAAACAGAGATAAAAATATTTGCTCTCAAAGAGATGGCAGAAGAAAATCCCCCTTATTTGCTATATCGCATAAGTCAAACTTGCAAGACATGCTCAGATATCCAGCTCGCACTTGCTGGGGGGGACGGGGGGATATGGATGTTGATTCTTAGCCCGCACCCCAGGAGGCTCACAGCCGCCCACCAGAGGGGTGAACTGGCTGCCCGTTTTCCCAGCACCCCAAGGTCCAACATGACGCCTCGCTGGTCTCAGGAAAAGCTGATATGGTTCTCGCCCTGGGGCGGCCTCGGCTTGCCAGGCCACAGCCACTTAACAGAGCGGCGTGCTGGCGGCTGCCTGCTTTCCCAGTGCCCCCTTGATTTCCTTTTTCAGAGTACTGTAATTGTCATTGTATAGATCTTTCACTTCCTTTGTAAGATTGATTCCTAAGTATTTCATTTTTTGGATGCTATTGTGAAGGGTGTGGTTTCCCTAATGTCTCTCTCAGTGAGTTTGTTGTTAGTGTACAGGAATGCTATTGATTTTTTGAGTATTGACTTTGTATCCAGTTATGTTACTGAATTTGGTTGCCTTTTGGTGGAGTTTTTGGGATCTTTTATGTAGCTTATCATGTCATCTGCAAATAATAACTTCTTTGTTTCTTTTCCTAATTTCTTTAATTTCTCCCTCTTAATTGCTCTTGCTGATGTTTCCAGAACTATATATTGAATATGAGTGGTGATAGTGGACATCCTTGTCTTGTTCCTGATTTTAGGGAGAAAGCTTTCAGTTTTTGTCAATTTAGTATGATGTTGGCTGTTGGTTTGTCATAGATGGCTTGTATTAGATTGAGGTAAAGACCATTTATCCTGATTTTCTGTACAGTTTTGTTTGTTTGTTTTTGTTTGGTACCAGGGATCGAACTAATGACCTCGTGCCTATAGGCAGACGCTTAAGCCACTGAGCTAAATCCCTGGCCTCTGTACAGTTTTTATCATGCATGAATGTTGGACTTTGTTAAAAGCTTCATCTGCATCTATTGAGATGATCATGTGATTTTTGTCTTTGGTTCTGTTGAAATGATATATTCCATTTATTGATTTGTGTATGTTGAACCATCCTTGCATCCCTGTGATGAATCCCACTTGGTCATGGCATATAATCCTCTTGCTGATTTGTTGCAGTCTGTTTGCTAGTATCTTATCATTTTTGCATCTATGTTCATTAAGGAAATTTGTCTGTAGTTTTCTTTTTTGGTTAGGTCCTTCTCTGGTTTTGGTATCAGGGTAATACTTGCTTTTGGGAGTGAGTGAGGGAATATTGCTTCTGTTTCAGTTTCATTAAGGAGTTTGAGGAGTATTGGAATTAAATCTTGTCTAAATAAATGTTTCATAGAATTCAGAAGTGAATTCATCAGGTCCTGGGCTTTTCTTTGTTCATAAGGTTTTTTTTTTTAACTTTCTGGTACCAGGGATTGAACTCATGACCTAGCACTTGCCAGGCAGGCACTTATGCCACAGAGCTAAATCCCTGGCCCTTGTTCATAAGTTTTTAATTACATTTTCAATCTCACTAACTAATATTGGGTTATTCAGAATTTTTATATCTTCTTGATTCACCTTTGATAATTCATATGTATCTAGAAATCTGTGTTTTCCAGCCTATGAGAGTAAAGGTTTTTGAAGTAGGTATTGATGATGTTCTGAATTTCCACAGGATCTGTAGTGATTTGACCCTTTTCATTCCTCAATGCATAAATTTGAGTCTTTTCTTTCCTCTTTTTTTTTTTCTTTTTGTTGTTGTCATTTTTAAGACAGTAGCCCAGGCTGGTCTTGAACTAGCAATGATCCTCCTGCCACAGCTTTCTGAGTGCTGCATGATTACAGGCATGTACTAGCATTTCTGCTTTTCCTTTTTTGATAAGGTGGGCTAAGGGGTTTATCAGTTTCATTTGTTCTTTCAAAGAACCAACTCTTAGATTCGTTAATTCTTTGTATTGTTTCCTTAGTCTCCATTGCATTAATTTCTGCTCTGATCTTTGTAATTTCTTCCCTCGTGTAGGCTTTGGATTTGTTTTACTCTCTTTTTCTAGAAACTTGAGGTACAACTTTAGATTGTTTATTTGTGCTTGTTGTTTTCCTAATATGAGAATTCACTGCTAGAAATTTCCCTCGTAGGACTATTTTCCTTGCATCCCATAAATTTTGATATGTCGTATCTGCAATCTCGTTTAGTTATAGATTGTGAAATTTTTTCCTTAATTTCATCTGTGATCCATTGTTTGTTTAGGAGGGTGTTATTTAATTTCCATGTGTTTATGGCATTTTTACAGTTTCTTTTGTAGTTAATTTCCAATTTTATTGCACTATGGTCAAAAAATATGCATTGGTTAATTTCAATTCCTTGCATTTACTTAAGCATGTTCTGCAGGCTTGTATGTGGCTTATTTTAGAGAAAGTCCCATGTGCAGCTGAGAAGAATGTGTATTCTGATGAAATTGGGTGGAACACTGAAAGCATCTACTAAGTCCATTTGTTCACAGGTTTGGTTCAGTTCTGATATTTCTTTGCTGATTTTTGTTTAGTTGATCTATCGCTTTGTGACACTGGGGTGTTAAGGTCTCCTGTTACAATTGTGTTATTGCTTACTTGATTTTTCGTATCTATTAGTAATTGTCTTATATAATTGGGTGCTCCCATTTTTGGTGCATAGATATTTATGATTTTTTTTTTGATACCAGGAATTAAATTCAGGGTCTCACACCTGCCAGGCAAATGGTTGTTATCTTTTCCTCTTGAAGTTTTTCCCTGTTCATATTGTTGGCAAATAGAATAGATATCCCTGCTTTTTTCTGAGTTCTTATTGCATGGAAAATTGTTTTCCATCCTTTGACTTTCAGTTTATGAATTTCTTTTTGAGTTAAATGTATTTCTCATATACAACATATTGTTGGATCTTGTTTCTTGAGCCATTCTGCCAGTCTATTTATTTTGATTGGTGAGTTGAGGCTGTTTACATTGATGGTTATAACTGATATGTATTGGCTTATCTTTGTTGTGATATTTTCCTGCTGTTGGTTCCCTGCTTTTCCCCTCTGTTTAACTGCTTGTACTGCCTGGTGATTTCTTTCTATTGTTATTCTTGGAATTGTAGTCTTTTTTTTTTTTTTTATCTCTACCTAGAATATCTTTCAGTATTCTTTATATGTTTGGTATTCATGAATTTCTTCAGTTAAGCTTTGTCATGGAAATATCTTGTTTCTCCATTAATTTTGAAAGATAGTTTTGCAGGGTACATCAATCTGGGCTGAAAGTTGTTTTCTTTCAGGACTTGAAATACTTCACTTCAGGCTCTTCTTGACTTGAGGGTTTGTGTTGAGAAATCTGCTATAATTCTGATGGACTTTCCTTTATAGGTGATCTGTTTCTTTTCTCTAGTAGCTTTTAGTATTTTGTTATTGTGCTGAATTTCTGGAATCTTAATTATTATGTGTCTGGGTGTAGCTTTATTTTGGTCATGGTTGTTCGAAGTTCTCTATGCTTCATTAATTTGTATGTCAAATTCTTTATCCACACTTGGGAAATTTTCTGCCATTGTTTCTGTGAAGACTTTTTTAATGGCATTTGCACTGTCTCCAGCTTTCTCCTTGACCCAAATCAATCTTGTTATTCTTCCTTGCTTCATCATGTAGCTGTTGGATTGATTTTTCATGGTTTCTTACTATTTTTAAGATATCTTTCCTTTCATAAACACTAGCTGCAATTCTGACTTTAAGGTCTGAAATTCTATTTTTCCTTCATTCAGTCTGATGCGTATACTTTCAGTAGAGGTTTTAATCTGCTGGATTTTTGTTTGGATTTGTTTCATGGATTTCATTTCTTCCCTATATTTAACATTTTTTGTTTCATCATTTTTCTAAGCTCATCTATTTTTTAAAATTTTATTTAAAAAGAAAAAAAGCAAAATAGAAAAAAGATAGCAACAATATAGAATTCCAAAGGAAAAAAAGAAAAAAAAACACACTAAGAAATCATTACTTGATAAATTACATACTGTCATCTTGGAAATAGTTGTTCAAGTTACAAAATTAAAGCATACAAAGTAGACAAAGTAGACATTCAAACAGTGAGACTGCAAGCAGTTCTGCTCAACAATCTAACAAAAACTTAGTAATATGGTCATTATCTTACACACTTAAACATACATGCAGTTATATCCTTTAGAGCACTTTCTTTTCCTCTCTTTTTTTACAATAGCAATTACACATTTTGGGTTTTATTACTCCTACATTTCTTATTACTTTTTACACTAGAGACACAATGTGATATGTATAAATATAATTCTTACTCATTTCACTAATGAGGATAGTCTCAAGTTGTCTCCATTTACCTATGAAGGCCTCAAGATCATCCTTTTTTATAGCTGAGTAATATTCCATTGCATAAAAATACCACATCTTTTTCATCCACTCTGTGGTTGATGGGCATCTTGGTTGTTTCCAAGATTTAACTATTACAAATTGAGCTGCTATGAACATAGGTGCACATATATTACTGTGATATGACCTTTTCAGTTTTTCTGGGAAAATACCCAGGAGGGGAATAGCTGGATTGAATAGAGCTTCCAATCCTAGTCTTCTGAGAATTCTTCATACTGATTTCCATAGTGGTTGCACCAGTTTACACTCCCACCAACAGGAGCAGGGTTCCTTTTTTCCCCACAGCCTCGCCAAAATTTGTTATCAGTTGATTTTTTGATGGCAGCTATTGTTTCCAGAGTGAGATGAAATCTCAATGTTGTTTTAATTTGCATTTCTTGAATGACCAGTGATGGTGAACATTTCTTCATGTATTTATTTACCATTCATATATCTTCATCTGAGAACTGTGTGTTCATCTCAGAGGCTCATTTTTGGAGAAGGTCTTTAAATTTTGGGGGCTTGATGTTTTTCAATTCTTTTTATGTTCTTGATATAAGTACTTTGTCTGAGGGGTTGCTGGCTAAAATTCTTTCCCATTCTGTGGGTTTTCTTTTCACTCTGTTGGTGATTTCTTTTGAAGTGCAGAAACTTTTCAATAATATGAGATCCCATTTGTTGATTCTTTGAAGTGTTTCCTGTGCAGTTTGCGTTTTGTTCATGAATTCTCTGCCTATCCCTATGTCCCCAAGACTTCTACCTACCTTGTCTTCCAGTAGATTTAGTGTTTCTGTTTTAATATTTAGGTCTTTGATCCATTTAGACTTTAGTTTTGTGCATGGTGATAGGCATGGATCTAATTTCATTCTTTGGCATGTGGAGAGCCAGTTTTTCCAACACCATTTATTAAAGAGGCTATCCTTCTTCCAGTGAACATGTTTTAAACTCATCTATTTTATCTGTGTCTTCTTTAATATCTTTGATTTTCAGCATCATTTCTTTTTGTACCTGACAGATTATTTTCTCTATCGCCTTTTCTACTTGTTTTTTCACTTCTGTTACTATCATTTCAGAAATTTCCAGTGTTAGACTTCCAATTTAATCTATCTTACTGAGTTCTGGGCTTGTTCTATGTAAGGTAGGTGTCTGGGCTTGTGTTGTAGTTGTGTCTCAATGCCCTCCACCCCCGCAAAAGCCTCATGCATCATGACAGGCTTCTAAGTTTGTGATTGATTCATGGTCCAGTGCTGGAATTATAGTTGTGAGTGCTACATCTAAGTGGGTGAGGCCTGCATACAATATAAGGGACAGAAAGAGTCTTCTCTTGTCTCCTTCCTTGTTGCTTTTGTTGTTTTCCACCACCGTGAACTGTTGTCCTCCTCCATGTGCCTCTCTGCCTTGGAGCCAGCAGAGTATGGACTGAAATCTCCACAAACTGTGAGCTTAATAAACTTTTCCTTCCTTAATTTTGGGCATCAGACATTTTGCCTCATCAAGGAGAGAAAAGTAACTAAGATAGCTTATATTTTGTTTCTGTATCTTGTCATTGTCTATTATCTTTTATTTATTTTTGTTTTCTATATTGATGCTTGCAGATTTCTTATGAAAGCTAGTTATATCCCTAGTGTTGAGGCTTCCTTAGAAGGTGTCTATTCTTCAGGGATGTCCTCTAGGTGTAGGTGGTTCTTTATAGCTATCCCAAGAACCTTCTTTCTTTATTTGTAAAGGATGCAAAGTTACTATTTGGCTCAGGATCCTTTGGCACTGGGCTGGGGTGATGATTATGACCCCGTATAATCATAGTGTTATCATACAGGGAGAAAAACTGCTTATGTATGACATCCTGGATAAAGTAGTACAGTTGGTATTAACAATAGTTTCAAGTACAGCTTAACTGCTGACAAACTGTGGTAACAATTAACCTGCTACCTTTGACCACAGGAGCAAACTATAAAGTTATATAAAAAAATCAGACATATAGCATGTAGTTGTGTTCCATGATTTCCCCCTTAGTGGAGTGATTTTACCCTTCTATGGGAAGTTGGGGTTAAGGTGGATAGGGGACAGGATAAAGTGATTAATGAGGTCAAATATAGTAGAGTCAAAGCTGGAGGTCAAAGGTTGATCACCTGAGTTTTGGGAAACTGGAGGACACAGGAGGGAAAGAATGAAATACAGTGTGAAGGAGTAACAGAAAGGGAAGAGACAATGTTTACTTGTTTGAAAATTTAAATTTAAGAAGTAGTTGAGGGGGCCAGCAATATAGTTCAGTGGTATAAATACCTGCCTGACAAGTGCAAAGTCCTGAGTTCAATTCCCAGTACAAAAAAAAAAAAAATGGTAAGAAACCTAAACAGTGAAAAAAGGAAGGAAGAAAGGGAACAAAAAAGAGCAGAAAGAAAAACAAAAGGGGCCAGAAAAAGAGAAGGGGGGGGAAAGCCAAACAAAAATAGCCACAAAATACAAAACAAAATAGGATGACATCCAATCAGACAGGAGAAGGGTAGCCAAGGAAACAAACAAATGAGAATAAAAGTAGCAAAATACCTCTGGTGTTTACAGTTCTCTCTCTCTCTCTCTTTTTTTTTTTTTTTTGGCACTGGGGATTGAACTCACAACCTTGCGCTTGCTAGGCAGGCACTTAAGCCACTGAGCTAAATCTCCAGCCCTGGTATTTACAATTCTGTGATAGTATTCATGTTATGCTGGGTATGAAGCTGATCTTGGCCTCTGGATATGGGGGCTGGGACTGATGTTCTGTTGGTGGAGCTTTCCAGAACCCAACTGCTGGCTCCTTGCTACTGCTTCAGATGCTTCCACACTGATTATTCCACCCTCCAAAGGCATGTGTGTGCCTATGTGCCCAGGCTGGCTGTCCTGAGTGTCTGTGTCAGCTGGTCTACCAGCCAAAAGTATGTGTGTGCCCACGTATGGGAAACAGCTGTCCTGGATCTCTGCATTCTGGTCGATCTGCCTGCCAAAGGTGTGTCAGTGCCTGTGTATGTCCAGGCCTGGTTGTCCTCACTTTTGAAGTTCTGTACCTAATTCATTTTATTTTTTTCATTTAGAAGAGAGAGACCAGGTGCCATTTAAGACCTGTTGAGTATAGTTAATCAAGGCCTTGATGTGCTGCATGATACCTTCTAACCCTAGGGAAGGGATTAAAAATAGAAGTCAATCATATCTAAAACATACTTTTAGACCATTGATGTCCCAAATGGGGTAAGTTTGCAGGTTTGTATTTTTTTACTCTCCGGCCTTGTAACCACACAATTTCCCGCTTGCATCTCTCTATCCAGGACCACAAATTGGTTCCACAGGACAAATGAGTGCCATTGGGGGCTTCTCATCTAATTTTAGTTTTGTCTTGTGGAACCAGTTTTCTGTAAACCAGTCTTTGTAAAGTTATGGTGTATGCATACTGTATGGGGGGAGTGTCTCTCAAGTATTTAGTAGAGTTAGGCCAATGAGAATAGAAGTGATTTCTCTGTTTCCAACATAAGGCAGCCTTTTATGAAATGTTCTGTAGTTGGAGTTAACCACATATAATCATCCCATATCTGAAAGTAACCATCCTTATACCATTGATTGTTGACTCTCATGATAGGATCCTTATTCTTACTTAATAGGAGCTCTGCTAGAGTCTGTAGAGAGGTTTTAATGGCATCTTTAGAAAAAAATTGATGTCTGGGATTGTTAAGGATATGGTTTATAAGCCACTCAGTTACCTTGTAACAGTGGGCTAAACTATGAACCACTGAACTCTTTTGTGTCTCATCAATGTAGTTTTTTTTTTTTTTTTTGGTACCGGGGATCAAACTCATGACCTTGTGCTTGCCAGGCAGGTGCTTATGCCACTGAGCTAAATCCCTGGCCCTCATCAATGTAGTCTTATAGCTTATTTTAATTGTTTCCCGGAAGTGGGGACACCCACCAAGGAAGTCTTGAGGGACTTGACAAACCACATGTCTAGCAAGATGTTTGTCATGATGACTGCATATTTTTGTGCTCATACTAGAAAGGAATGTTACTTTCCTTTAAGTGGTGAAGTAATTAGTAAAAGAACTAAGAGTAACATCTTAGATTGCTAATCAGAAGACTTTACTTTTTTTTTTTTAAATAAGAATTTTAAGTCTTTAGGGGGTTTGCAGGAGTATTTGGATGATTGTTTATACTCAGTTACAGTTTTTGGTTCTCAGGGCTTGAGTTGAGTGTAGTAACACCAGGAGCCTAGGCCTACTACCATGACAGCTGATGGGAATTAACAGGTTTATGGTGTATGGTCCTTCCCAAGTTGGTCCCAAGGAAGGAGGTGATGAGGGAAGAGACTTTGCCAGTACTAGATCTCTGGAGTAGAGTATGGCCTTTCTCTCCCTTTAGTCTGAGCTTCTGTTAATTGTTGAAGACTCTGTTGGAATTTAGCCAGTGAGGGGACATCTAAAGTAAAGCTTCTATTTCTCTGTCAAAGAGAAAATCATTAGAAAAGGGCATCCATAAAGCATTTTAAAGGGACTAAGGCCTAGAATTTGAGATGTATTTTTTATTTTGATAAAAGATAAAATAGGAAGTGTGGCCACTGTAGGTGGCTTTCCTGAGCCATTTTGTGAAGATGTCTCTAGGGTCTCATTCATTTTCTCTACCTTTCTTGAAGACTGTGGCCTGCATGCACAGTGAAGGTGATAGAGAATGCCCAATGTCTGAGAGACACACTGTTGAATGTTGCTTTAAAAGAAGGCCTGTTATCATTCTGTAAGCTCTTAGTAATTCTAAGGTAATCTGGCCATTTTCCTTCTCTCTTGTTTCTGTTCTGAAACAGTATCATAATCAATACTTACCTCTAAGGGATAGGCAGGCCATATATGGGTGTAGAAAAATATTAAATAGCTCTTTTTTAATATCTGAGGGTTAAACAATTTCTAATGCTTAAGAATACTTTCCAAAAGAGGAAGAGAATTTGACATTGAGTTTTCCATCTGCCGCAAGAAAAAAAGAAGGCATCCTTTTAGCCCCTACTTGGTTTCTGTATTATCTCAAGGTATTCTCCAGAGCAGGTGGCTGCCATCTGGAGAATGACCAGAAGATAGGTCAAGTCAGACCACCCTTACTGACTCATGGCCCTATCCTCTCTGGAAACTTATACTCCTAACTCCAGTAGGTGTTTCTGAAAGCACAAGCTATAACTGATTCTAGTTATAACAGTCATGTTTAAAGAAGGAAGCATTACTAGCAAAACCAATAAGAGATCAGAACCTCTGCTTTCCAGTTCTTTGAAAGAGAGTGAGGAAAATATCAAAGGGCATATTAGAAGTGATCGGAACACTTCAGAGCCTATAAAGGAGATCACTTTTAGATATAGTCAAGTAATGACTCAGAAAATCCTGCTCCAAACCCCAAGGAAAAGTCTGTAAGATATTTGTGCTACTTAGGCAATCTTACCTTAGCAGCAAGACAAGGCTAAGTTTTACTCAAATTCCATCTAAAATTTCTATATATCTGCAACACATTTATGAGGCTCACAGGTTAAATCTTATATCCATTGTTAACCAGGCATTATGGCACACACCTATAATCCCAGCACTTGGGAAGCTGAGGCAGGAGGATTGCTGTGAATTCGGGGCTATCTTGAACTGCATAGTAAAATCCTGTCTCAAACTAAAAAGAAGGTCTTATACCCATCATTCAGCAACCACAACTAACACATTAGCAAAAGTACTTCCTTCCCCTGCATACAAATGATGTGAACCAGACCTAGGAAGGGAGAGACAGCCAAGAGGTTGGGGATTTTCCCTTAAAGTAAATGTGCTTTGGTCCGTTAGATGTTGTGCTTAGAAATAATTCCTTCCGGTCTCACCCAGAAATAGCTTCTTTTCATGGGGTCTCAGGTTTAGTCCCCTGGGGGAGACTGTTAGCCAAACACTAAGCTGGGACATGGCTTTCATATGTGTTCTCCCCACGGGCAAAATTTTGATGTCTCGTCTGACCCAGAGATGGGTTATATGTCCCTCACCTAAGATGACCTCCCTGTTTTTGGTGTTAGCAAATGCTCATTTTCTATAGGCTCAACTTAAAGGTTCTTAGTTGTTGAATAGGAGGGAAAGATTGAGACAGTTCAGAATTCCTCCCTGGCTAATCTCTACCAGAAGCATGCTAAAGGAAAAGGAAAAGTATAAAATGACAGGAAAAGATTAGAAATGAGATTTTCTTTTTTAAAAAAAGGAAGTCTTTTCTTCTCATGTTCACAGTGAATTGTTGAGACAACTTGCCCATGAGATGTCACCTTCAGCCTGGAGAGTCGAGAGTGGGGTATCCCAAGAGCTAAGATTGCAAGATCAGACCAGAAAGGAAACTGGAGGCAGAACAGGCTTGACATTCCTTCTAGAGTATAGAAGAAGATTGGGCCAGACTGTCCCAGTGAAACCTGCCCTCTAAGCCTTAAGAATGACTGCCAGCCTATTGACTTTTAACTGGCAGATGGAGTCCTGTGATTTATTAATTGGCATGTGTATTTTCTAAATATAAACTAGATTTCATAGACCCATTTTACAGTATTTCATGTCACAGTCCACTAGGGGGTGCTCTAACATGACTTATCCCTAGTGCTATTGTCTAACAGTCAAACAGGTCAAGCAAGGAGCACAAATAAATTCAACAACTAATAAGTCCAAATATAGCATAAACAAAACAGGAATACAAGACCTTTCCTGCAAAAATAAAATGTCTCTTCAAAGAAACATAATCTTCCTATATTCTCATTTAAATTTATAATTTTAATAAAAACAGTGCATAATAAGACAAGGTACAAGTCAAGCCATAAACAATTGACAAACAGGGATGACGATTTTGATCCAGTGGGGAAGCAATTCACATAGCAAATGTCCATGGAAAGAACAAGGACCTTTTTAAGAACAAATGGATCAGGAGATTCTGGTCATTTACCTGGTTGACTGCTGATGTCTCTCTAGACTTTATTGGATGAGGTGATACCAATTATAATATATTGCTTATTCCTCAGACATGTAGGCCTGGTCATCCCATCTTTATCTTGAGGCCTGGCCTCCAGTGGATGTGCCTCCACCCATAGTTGTAATGTATTCTCAGGTTTTACCTGACTCCCTCTAGGGACTAACCCTGTCTGTGATATTTCTACCTAACTTAGCTGTCTGTAATAAGGCCACAGGGCAGCACACTTTTTACTATGGCACTTTTCAGATAATGTTTTCTGTGTCTTCTCACTTCTGCAGAGAAGACTAAACTATGTATGTGTGTATTTAAATTAAAATTTAATTAAAATTAAAAATTTTTTTCATTACAGGGAATTGAACGTAGGGCCTTGAAGTCAAAGAACTAGACACTAAAGCCCACATATTATATAAAGTTTCTATGAAATGTCCAGAATAGGCAAATCAGGGCAGAAGATGAGTAGTTGTCAGGACCTGGGGAGAAGGGAATGGGGAACAAGTGCTAGCAGGTTTCTTAAGGATAATACTGTTCTGGAGTTACATAGTGATGATGATACACAATATTGTAAATATACTAAAACCCACTGAATTATATTCTTTAAAATGGTTGCGATAGTGAAAAAGCATATTTCATAAAAATAACAAACTGCAACCGGGTGTGTTGGCATATCCCTGTAGTCCCGCATTTGAGAGGCTGAGGAAAGAGGATCGCTGTTTGAGGCCAGTATGGGCTACATAGTGAGTTCAAGGCCAGCCTAAACTGCATAGGGATTCCCTATCTCACAAAACAAAGCAACAAACTAAAAGTTTAATCACAGCATGCTAAACATTTTTCTTTTTTTTGTCAGTGCATCTGTATGTTTTATGCATTCTTATGGGGGAGATAATAGGGATTAAATCCAGAGGTGGCTCTACCAGTGAGTCACAACTATAGCCCCTTTTATTTTTATCTTCAGACAGGGCTCCCTACATTGTACAGGCTTCTCTTAAATTTGCAGTCCTGCCTCGGTCTCCCAAGTAGCTGGAATTACAGATGTGTAGCACTGCACTTGGTGATACTATACATTTTGTAACTAAAATATGTGCATTATTAGGCTCATATGCCAAATAAATTAATTGGACATGTTCCCTGTTCCTGGTTATATTGACTTACTCAGGATATACTTGATCATTTGTCTAATACTTGTTTATTCTTAGGATTTTGTGTTACTGATAATAGTAAGCTGTGTGAGATTTGTATCACTGTGATGAATACCTGAGAAAACCAATTTAGAGGAGGAAAGATTTATTGGACTCATGGGTTCAGAGGTGTCAGTCAATGGCTGCTTGGACCCATGGTTTTGGATCTGTGGCAGCACAGTATATTATGGCAGGAGCACATGGAGGAGATGCTCACCTCATGGCAGCCAGGAAGTAAAAGAGAAGCAGAAGGGGCAGCAGTCCTAATATCCCCTTCAAGGGCACACCCCTGTCACCTTACTTCCTTCTGTAAGGTCCCACCTGCTAAAGACTCCACCCCTCCCACCTTGTCACTACAGGCTGGTGACCAAGCTTTTAGCATGTGCGCTTTTGGGAACATTCAAGATCCAAACTGTAATTTGCTTTCCAATTTAATATAGTTTTTTAAAATTCTACTTCCTACGCTTTGACAGGTACTTAGGAAGTGTTCTATAAACATTTATTGAAATATCCATGCTTGCTAATCCCATTTCATTAGTATGAACAAATTTCAGTTTAGCTATAATTACTTTATTGTTCCACATTGTTTCAGGAGAGATACTATTCCTCAAATTATGTGTCTTTTAGTGAGAGCTGTCCATTTTACATTTGTAACCTGTGTGTATATTTTTCTAGGTAAGAAATAGCTTGCTGTCTTTTGTGACCACAAAGGCAATGTCTGCTAATCGTAAGAGATTCAGATACTACTGGCTCCTGGACTATGGCCTTTATCTTTTAGAGGTCTCCAAACAACTGCACATTTGCAAAGGAAATAAGAAGCAAGCTTCTTACTTGTCTGCTGTCTCATTCCTGTCACTATTTTCTCTGCCTCTTTATTTGCTTGACTTTCATCTTTCCTTCCAAATAGCTTCTTAGACACTTCTCCGAGATAGGAGCCCAGGACACATTGTCCGCTTGTCCAAAGATCATGTCTATCCTGTTTGCAAATCAGGAGGAAGAACAGAGCATTTGTCATTCATTCCCTCAAGTCCTAACTTTTTCTTTTTTTAAGTTTTGCCGCAAGATTTTTTGACATTTAAAGCTGTGTGCTTTTCCGTGACCCATTTAAGACTCTGATCTGTTACATGGCTTTTTTGTAGGAAGGAAGGAAGGGACTTCTAGGACTCTTCTCTTTGTCCTATAGCACAGTGGCTCACTGCTGACTCTGAGCCACTCTGTTTTGTGTCTGACCTCCTTTCCCTGTGGCTTACTGTTCAGAGCACCTCCAGGTGGGACATAGTGGCTGTGGCGGGTCATTTTTTGTCTCTGAAGCTGATGTTACTGCCTTGCTTTTCTCTGTGGAATTACTTTTCCAGGATAAGGATGCTTTCATACTCTCTGCACCCTTGATGGAAACCCTGTGTGTAGGCTAACAGCAGACTTGGGTGAGAGAGTTCATCAGCACCAGGGCCACAGCCCAGGCAACAAAATTCTTTTCATAGTGGGCCTTTGGGGTGATAATGAAACCACCTTGTCAGTTCATCTTATGGCTTTTGGTGCCCTTGTGTATATCAGATATCTTGTGCCCAAGTCACTTGCAGTTACAGAGAGGTGGGAAGTGAACAAAGAGTAGAGGAAGAGCAGGCGGTTTGCCCTGGAGTTGGAGATGCAATTCTGGAAGATTTGGTCTTTTTTTAACTGATGCCTGTGATAGAATGTTTCACTGCAGGGTGGAGAAGTTGTTTGTTAAATGAAAATGCATCTGTCTGTAGGTGTCTCTTTGGCCTTCTTGTCATTGTTCTGCTTAGATTGTAAGTCCTAAAGCCTATTTCTCATCCTCTGACCTTAAAACCATTCCAAATCCCTTTGTTTCTTCAGAAAGTTTCTTCTGCAGTAGTAACTTCAGGGTGGGATTTGTGTAAACAGAGACCCCAACCTATTCAGGAACAGAGAGGAATTGTCATTAGGAAGGTGGTGGTCTTGTTTTTCCTATTTAATCATACTAGGGGTGAGGGAAGGAACCCTTTGTGAGTGATATCTGGCGAGTAGGCAGGAATTTTAGTTTTCCATCAGTGTGAAAAAAATACTAGAGTTAATCAGCTTATAAGGAGGAAAGGTTTATTTTGTTAGGCTCCTAGTTTTGGAGGTCTCAGTCCATGGCAGGTTGGCCCCATTGCCTTTGGACCCTGGTGGTGAGGCAGGGGCACAAGACAGATGAAGCTGCTCACCTCATAGTATACAGGAAGCAAAGTGGAGGTGAAGAGAGGGAGGGAGGAAAGGGCTTGAATCCTAAAATATCCCCTTCAAGGCACACCTCCAGTGACCTCACTTCCTTCCAGTAGGCCCCAGCTCCTAAAGATTCCACCGCCCCCTAGTAGAACTACCGACTGATGACCAAGCCTCAGATACAAGGGATTTTGGGGGACATTCAGCAGCAGCTTTGTCTCTGCTGACTCTTAACAGTCTAAAATGTGCAGGGACAGTGCCAGAATGTGGGCAAAATGAGATCAGAGTTCTTGGATGGTTTTGTATCTACTGATTGGGTTTTCCTCATTTAAAACTAAATTATATAAACAAATATGACAGTAAAATACTCATGGTACCACATCTATAAATATGACAGCGACTAAGTTTGTTCTACCCTTCTGGGGGTCATTTTACACATTGTCTCTGCTGCCTTAAAAACCATTGCCTTGACAAGACTGGTTTTAAGGAGGAAGCCCCTTGTTGAAGGTCACCAGTAGAGCTCAGCTCCATCACTCTGGCACTGCCCGCACCCAGGCCTTCCCTCAGCCATTGCACTATGAAGAATCAAAGCCCCCATTACACCCCAAGGGTGGTATGTGCGCTCTTACCGCCATGAATGGCTCTAGGTTTTCTCTTTGTCATTTTTGCACTCGTGACCTTTGTAAAATCTGTAGCTTCCTTTCATTTTCCCCACCCCAGGAGCGACTAGGAGCCTGGGGTCTAGGAGCAGGATGCTTTGCTCAGGCATCTTGGCTCTTATCTGTTTTACAAAATTATTCCTGGCCTCTGTTCTCTTTACTTTCATTTCCTCTCTAGAATGCTTCTTCTTTGAGGCTATAGCGAAGATAAAGATAATCTTGCCCGAAGGTTTGAAGAAATGCAAAGTTTTTTTTAGCAGGCAGCTGAGTTTTTTCACAAGATTGTTTGCCCACTCCTTGCTGCTTTGGTGAAAGTGGGTTTTCTTCCTCACAAGCACAGGAAGCCAGTGTATAAATGGGTACAGTCTGCTGGCAGTTGAGCTAAGGGCCAAGGAAGGCATCTTGTCCTTGCCCACGTTTCCTTTGTCACATGTCTGTGTTTCTATGTGTTGAACAAATTGAATTTGGATCCAGGCTCAGCTCTGTTCCTTGAGGAGGTCAGAGTGCCTGGTGGAGGGAAGGGCACCCAAGGGGTAAGAAGGCGAGGCGTGGCCCTGAGGCCTGGAGTGGGGTGAGAACTGTTGCGTGGAGTTGGCCCTCTGCCTCCTGAAGCTCCATCTGAGCTCCCAGAAGTCAGTCCTCTGGGCATAGCCACACTACATGGCTTTCAGTCTGTCCCCTTTCTCCTATCCTCCACCTTGTCCTAGTCCCATAGCCTGAGATGTGAGTCTCTGAGATTTTCCTTCCTTGCCAGCTGTTAGGGTCTAGTGGCAGGAAAGGGAAGTCAGAACCCTGTGTTGCTTGTGGATCTACTGGTTACAAGGCATGGCCCTGCTGATGAGTAGCCTGTGCCTTCCTGTGGGGGTCTCCTGAGCCTACTGGGGTCCATCGTGTTGCTACATGGGATCTGAGAATGAATATCATCCCTCGTGCTTTCCCTTTCCTGTCTCCTTTCTCTGTGCCCCAGCAAGAAGCATGACAGTTCAGGTTGTTGCTCATCACATACACATGCCATCTCCCCATCTCTGTGAATGTGACTTTAACCAATCTCTTTCTGAGTCCATCCGCTCACACCTACTTGCAGCAAGCAGCTTGTGCCAGGCACTGGGCTCACTGACATTTTCAGGGCCCTTTCTGCTACTACTGTGCTGGTATCATTTATCACTGAAGTGACTTTGCCCTGATGTCCGTTGTATAAACCCAGGTATTCCTTGAGTATGATAGCAGCTCGTCTCCAAAGGGGTAAGGTCGGGGTTTGAATTCTAATCTCAAGCAGTGGCCCCTCACCAGCAGGTCTAATTCTTTTGTCAGCTCTGTCTTCCTCCACCCTACCACCCCAAACACACACTATTATCTCTGCTGTTCCTAGCACAGATCTTCAGCATTGATCTGCTCTTGCTGCCTCTATAGCTTGAGGCCCATTCTGCTGTTTCCTCCTGCTTCTTCCTACCAGCTAAGAATTTCTCATTCCTTCCCAGTTTGTCAGGCTCTGGAGGCCTCAATATTAACATCAGCACACAGGCGCACCCGAGGCTCTGAAGAACACTGCAGGTGAAGGGAGAATTTGGAAATAGAGAAACTTTCCCCACTCCTTGTACTTTTTGAGATTAACTCAGATGGGTTAAGTCAGGCCACTTGGGCCCTAGATGCCAGGATTGTGTATCTTCTGAGACACCTTCTTGTTTGTATGATGCTGGAGGGTTACTAGGATCAACATAGCTGCTTTTGAGCTGCCCTGTGAGGCACTTCTGGGCAGAGAGCTCTTCCTCTGATGGAGAGGACCAGATGCCATCTATTCCATGTGGCTGTGTTCTGAGGCCAGTGTGATGACATCTGGAGGTCACACACTTTGGTAGTTTATGGTCCAGGGAAGTCTTATTTTTCCTCTTCTCGTCTCCCTACCCATCTCATCTCCATACCCCACAAAGAGAATGTTAGAGGCACAATGTTCATAGCAAGTTTGACCTGGAGGACTCAGACCCAGTGGTTGTTTACTTCCCTCTTCATGAGCCACAGGTGGGAGGGAGAATTCTAACTGGCTCACACATGCATTTTCCCCTTAATGCAGAATTCTTTGGAAGCATGAAAGAGGGGCCCATAGACTGCTGTGAAAGATCTTGCAGATGATGACAGGTGCTTCATTAGGGATAAGAAGACATGCTGTCTTAGCAGCGAGCTGAACACCTGTTTGTCCCTTTCCTGTGGCAGGAGATCCTCCTGGATCAGTGATGGCGAACCTATGGCACAGGTGTGGAAGGGGGCTGTTATCACCCACTAAAAGGTTTTCCATCACTGTGATCATCTCTGGAAACCACCCTGAGCTGTGCATGTTGTAGTTTCAGAAGGTCAAGACCAGGCAGAGGCAGCTCTTGCCTCAGATTTCCCAAGTGCAGGCCAGATAAATCTTCCCTTGCGTGTACAGCATGCCAGTACTTCTCCAGACCCTTTCCTCTTGTCAGGAATTGTTTCATGTCCAGCAGGCCAGTGAACATGCATTGATGTAAGTGTTAATGTTCCAAAGCTGAAGTCTAGCTCAGGGAAGCATGAGACAAAGTCTGAGGGCAATGTACAGGCAGCTCACACATCAACCTGTGAACCAGGATCAGTCCACCCAGGCCTGGTTCCAGTTTTCCTTGGAGCTTAGTTCCGACATTTCAGACTTGACCTCTTTTCCTAGCTTATCAGTTTTCTATATCTTTGAATTCCTTTGTCCCAGGTAGGAAAAGGCAAGAGACTGTCTCTTACCAGTTTTCCAAGACTCTTTTGGTAAGCAGAGTATTTTCCCATATATTTCTGAGAGGGATTAGGACCCTCATTTTACAGGCGATTTACCAGAGATCATTGCAGACCAGGCTGGGATCCAGATATTTTGCCACTAAATCTTGTGTGTGTTTTCTTCAGTGCTGTGTGCCTGTCCCTTTGGGGTTTATTAGTTCCCGGTACTGACTTGGATCCCCACTCTGATGGGCTTCAGGAGGCCAAGATGAATAAGCCCTGGCCTGAGCTCTTACAGCTCACAGCGACTCGGGTTCACCAGAAACTGGTAAGCTGCTTGCTGCCCATGGCCAGCATGTCTTTTAGGAAATGAGGCCTCCTTAGCCCTGTTAGGAGCACCGGCCATGTGTTTGCGACTTCTTGTCAGTGAGCAGGACAGACATTCTGTCCACATCCACCCAAGCGGCACTGACAGTAAGAACTGGGCTGCTTGATCCTCAAAGATTTTAGTGAATGAGAATTGGGCCTGTGTCCAGTTTTCCTTGAAGCTTAGTTTTAGAATTTCAGCCTTGACCATTTTTCTTAGTTTATTCATTCCACTAGGAGCCTTGAACTCCTTTATCCCCCCTCTGGAAAGCGATACAAATTTGCAGAGAGGTTTCTGGTAAGCAGAGCGTTTCCTCATACGCTGCTAAGGGGAAGTAGGAGTCTTGTTTCATAGATGACTTACCCGAGGTCATGAAGGACCTGGGCTGGGATCCGGGTATTCAAATCTCATGCACTGTGCATGGTGCCATACTTTTCTTCCTTTCTACTCTGTTGGTTCCATAGCTATTTACCCAGTTGGAATTGACAGGAAAACCAGGCAAGAGATCCAGCTCCTACACAAAGGTCATTTGTGCTTGCCAAACCCGCCAGTGTAGCGTGTGTTCCAGCAGAATCAGTGTCTAAAGGAACTCGGGATGGTGTGCTTGACTTGGGGGCAGAGCATGAGGGGTGACCAAAGCCAAGAGGGCCACAGGGTGTGAGGCGTATGGGGATACTCAGCTCGAAGTGCTGAAGGATGTGAGGACTGAGAAAGAAGGGCAGCGAACCAGACCTAGGCCTCAGAGGCCTAGAAGAACCCTTCCTCCCCCACATGCTTGTCAGGGCCAAGGCTGCTGCCTGGTTACCTTCTCTATTCCTTTAGCTGAGTCTCTGGGTATGTTGTGGAAGCTCTGGAGCCTGGCCTGTCGCCCCCAGAGGAATTGCTCATGCCAGGCCTGCAGAGGTCTATGGCCTTCTCTACCAGTTCTACCCAGGGCGGCGCAGGGCACAGCCCTTGTAGGGTGGAGTGAATCCCCCTGCAGCCCTTGGTTTCACTAGGCACAACGATCTGCCTTGCCTTGCAGCTGAGGGCAACTGGCTTTGTCTCCACAGCTGTGTTCTAGGCCCACTGCTATCTGCTGGAAAACAGCAGGGAAAAGAAGGCTCTACCATTTCTCATCAGAGGAACCCGCAGAGGGCCAGGTCTTGGTCACTTTCAGCAGTGATCAGCTCTGTAGAGGAAAAGCACAGGGGTGACCGGAGGGCCCAGGCCCATAGGCAGGGCCGCCTCCTTCCAGGTGTTAGTTGCCCCCTCAGCAGGCCATGCATGGGTGGGTGTGGCTCTTGGCAGAACACAGGAACCTAAGGGCCTTTCAGAGCGAAATGGGGTGAATGAGGTAGAGGTGAGGGGAGCTCCTGGCAGATTCTTCCTGCCTCATACTGGAGTCTGGCTGCTGGCACCTTCACAGTGCCAGCCTGAGACGTACACGGCACTTCCTGTCTCAGCACTTGGTGCTGAAATCCTAATTGACCCGGAGTAACGAGGTCTTTTTTAAAGTTGAATTAAATGCCTTACGTGGCAGTGGGTTACCAATTTGTAGGCTATCCATGCTGATTCAGGGCCTCACATTTGCTGAACATTTTCTACAGTGGCTCTGTCCTTCTCTCCAGCAAGCTCCTCTTGCGTGCTCTGTACCTGTGGACCTTGAAGAGAGGCACTGGTCAAGTAAAGGGGTGAAACACAAGCCAAACCACCACAGTGCTCCATAGGAGCTCAGGGAGAGCGATAAAAGCCTGGGGTCTCTCTGAGGACTCTGACATTTTGGGTTACCCTGGTGGCTTGCTGACCCCTGAGAGTGGAAAACAGGAAGTACTGGCTTTGAGTCCTAAGGTTCCCTTCTGGAGTGCACCTTTCAAGCCCGTGATTATTGCTGTGTCCTCAAGGCCAGCGCCACCCTTAGCTTGGGCATATGTGTCTCCTGTCCCACACTGCACCTTGGGGCCCACACTTTGGGATACTTTACTTCACATTGTCAAAGTCCCCCTCCCTTCTGGCTGGGCCCTGGGGTTTACATTGGCCCCTTTGGTGTTTCCCTTTGCGTGTGCGTGTGTGTGTGTGTGTGTGTGTGTGTGTGTGTGTGTGTGTGTGTGTATGTGTGTGTGTGTGTGATCCTGGGGACTGAATCCTTTGCACTGATCTATCCCCCTGTCCTTTCCTTTTGAGACAATATCTTGCCAAGTTGCCCAGAGTGGGCTGGACCCAAACTTGCAACACTTCTGCCTCAGCCTCCCAGAGTACTTGGATTACAGATGTGCTACCACACTTGGCTCCCCTTTGGGGTATTCTTATGTCTCTACTTTGTGCAGGGACAACTACTGTCTTGGAGTTGTGGTGGGCCGGTGTTCTAGGCCTAAGTTTCTGGAGAATGCTGAGTATTTATGTGGGGCATCGTGAGATTGGCCTCCCAGAATGGTATTGGCACACTAATTTTCTTAGATTCTAAGAAAAGATTTGCCTGGGGTTCCCACATCCTAAGGGCAGCCCTGCCCAGAAGCCTTGCATTGGACCCCCCACCCCCACTGCATCCGCACACAGCCCCCTACCCTGGCCTCTGCTCAGCAGCTCTGGGCCTGCATCAGAAAAAAGGATAAGGGCCTATTGTTTGTCCCTGGGGCCTGAATGGCACTTTGTTTTCTGCCTTTGGCTCCACTGCCAAGCGGCTGTCCTGCTGCCACAGTTATAACAGTCTCATCTAGGATAAGAAATCCTTTCCAACCAGACCTCACACTATTTGCCGAATATCCTGGAGGATTGGGCTTTGAGCCAACCAGGGGTCTTGTGGTGGTCACTGCTGGGTGGGGGGCTCATCAACTGTGAGGTTGAGAGAGGGGCCCTCTACCAGGGACATGGCTAGCAGGGAGGGTGGGGAAACCGCTGTTAACATGGATGGGGTGGCAGAAATCTCAGCCAGCCCCAAATGCGTGGGGTGGGAATGGAGTGGGCACTGGAGCACTGGTGGGTGGACTGGGAGTGGAGGCAGCTGGGCACAGGCAAGAGATAGTGATATAGGGGAATGAAATTCCTGACCTACTATGTCCGTGAGTTCTTGTTCTCTAAAATCGAAGAATGAATTTTAGGAACATTGAAAGATTAAAAGTAGAATATATTTATTGAGAGAAAGTGAGCTTCTGTCTGGAGAGAGACAGAAGGGGTCCCAAGCAGGCCTGTCTTTTTTAGGGGCTTTTATAGAGTAAAACCTTGGGTTCAGTATGGGGGAGGACTGGGCGCTCACAAGGCAGATGTGCATAAGGTGTGACAAAATGATAGTTAGCCAATAAGATCAATAGTTCAGGTAAAATTGATTACATTAGGGACAAATGGGGAAGGGGGTCATGTAGAAAGTGGGCATTCTTATGGAGCAGTGACTCTTTCCTAGGGGAATGAGAACTATTTAGGGTATCAATCTTCAGGATATGGGTGTATTTGTTTGGTCTTTGTCTTGAGGCCTGGCCCACAGCAGGAGGTGTCAATCTCCCCCGAAGTTGCCAGGTATCTGCACTGGCTGCATTGAGGACCCAGCCCTATCTCACTGCCTATAATATTTCTAACTAACTCAGCTGCCTGCAACAATAGTGGTCTATGTCTTCTTCCCTGCCCACATGGGCTGCCATCCCCTGCCCCACACGCTTACTCCTACCCCCTAGTATGGAACCAGAAAATGATCCTGAGATTTGGAGGCCCATGGAATGGGATGAGGGGCCAGGGCCTGGGGCCAAGAGCATGTGGTTGGATTTGAAGCCTCTGGAAGTGATCTGTCCATGTGTTTTAAGGCTGTCAGGTCCCTGCTGACTGCAAGAGTCACATCCTGCTCGCACAGTGAAGAAGGCTGCCAATTTGTTTTATCCTGAAGTTGGCTTGCCTTCCCCTGGGCCAGCAGGGAGTGCTGCCTTGGCTCAGTGGTTCTCAAAGTAGGCTCTGAAGACCCCTGCGGATCCTCAGACTATTTCAGGGGGCTCCGTCAATCAAAAGTATTTTCCTAACAACGTTAACCCATTAGTTTTCTTTTTGCTGTCTTGATATTTGCACCAGTGGTGCAAAAGCAGTGATGAGCCAAACTGCTGCTGTCTTTTCCTGAACCCGGGCAGTGCGGGCAGTGTACACCGCCTTGTGGCCTGGAGCCTCTCCCCGCCTCTTCACTGAACGGGGGCCCCGGTGGATATTCTGCTCGTCTACCCTGGGACTGTCTGGGGAAGAGCACTTGTGGGGCTGGCTGCCTAGTGCTGAACTAGCTGGTTTTTATCTGAAGAGAAACTGACAGAAAACTGTGGTTATTCTGACTTGTCTAACAAATTTCCGGAAAGTGAATTTGGTGAGCCTGCTGCATTGAAGAAAGTAATGAACAGTGCTTGTAGCCAATGGGGAAGTTAGCTCCTAAGCACAAATTAGAATTTGGGAAAATCTTAGACCCATCACCCTGGTCTGAATGGCCTCCCAAGAAGGCTTTTCTGATGACACTGGTGGTAATGTTACACAGGTGATACGATATTTTGGCACTTTATTACAGAATACGTCAGTATCTCAAAGATCAGCGTAATTCAGGGAGCCAGTATTTTCCAGGTGACCAATGCATGAGGTTATAAAATCATATTGGATAAAAAGGCCCATTTATGATTCTAGAAAGGCCAGTGGATTTTAATGTCACAGAGTTGGAAAAACTCAGGGTTTCAGATTCCATGTCACAGTGAACTTTTTTTTTTTTTTTTAACTTTGGTGTAATATCATGGAGGTGTGACCTCATGATCATCTAAAAAAGTTGTTTAAGCCGAGGATTTAGCTCAGTGGCATAAGTGCCTGCCTGGTAAGCTCTAGCTCGTGAGTTTGATCCCTGGTACCAAAGGAAAAAAAAAAAAAAAAGAAAAAACCCACAAAGTTGTTTAAATATTTATCTCTTAGTTGGATGTGGTGATGCGTGCTGTAATCTCAGTACTTTGAATAGCTGAGGCAGGAAGATCACAGGTTCAAACCCAGCCTTAGCAGCTTAAAGACTTAGCAAGACTGTCTTGAAGGATTCAAAAGGGCTGGCAGTGTAACTCAGTGCAAAGGCTCTGGGTTCAATTCCCACTACTAAAAAAAAAAAAAAATTCTCTCTTTGCAACCATATGTCTGAGTAAATCCAGATTTTCTTCAGAAACAACATCATAACAGGCTATAGATAAATATAAGGAACTTTTTTCAGTGTTCAGATTAAACCCAAGGCCTCAGGTCTGCTAACTAATTGCTGTACCACTGAGCTGTACCCTGAGCCTAGAAGTGTAAATTTGAGGACCCAGTTGTCTTTTATTAAGTTGGACAGTAAAGAAATTTGCAAAAAGTGTGAACAGTCTTACTAGGTCTTTGGAAAAGTTTTATGATTATTAAAATATTTATTTACATTAACCCATAATGTGTTAATTACTGCTGTTTTAGCTTTTCTTTATTTCTTTGTCATGCTGGGGATTAAAGCCAGGGCCTCAGTCACGCTAAGCCTGCCAGTTATTTTATATAAATGTGTATCTATGTATGAAAGTATTTTTATGGTGCTGGGATGGAACTCAGAGCTTTGCACATGCTCAGCAAGCACTCTATGACTGAACTGCAGCCCCATTCCTATTGCTGTTTTTAAATCAATAAATATGAGCATGGACACTGTACCCCAGAATAACCCAGCCCAGGGTTTGCTTTGCCTGCAGAAACCTGTCACCCCACACCAGGAGAATCCTTGAGATCAAGAGGCCAAGTAACTTCTTGATGGTTATAAAGCAAAGCCAAAAACATTTTGTTTCCACAGGAATTTTAACTTTTCAATAAGCTTTAATATGTGTTACTTTAAAAAATCTATTTCTATAAAGGCTTTACTGAGATACAAAGAATATATAGTAAAAGTCACGTATACCCCTTGTTAAAATCTTTAATTTGTTTTCTTTTTTCTTTTTAGATAGGGTCTTGCTAAATAGTTCAGCCTGGCTTTGAGCTCACTATGTAGCTCAGGCTGGCCTTGAATTTACGGTGATCTTCCTGCCTCAGCTTCCTGAGTGCCAGGATTACAAGCATGTTCCACTATACCTGTCTAAAAATATTTTTTAAAAACAAGGTCCTACTGTGTTACCCAGGCTGTTTTTGGACTCTCAGGCTCAAATGATCCTCCCATCTCAACCTTCTCAGGAGCTGATACTGCAGACCTTTACCAGCACACACTGTTTTAAAAGCATCTGATTTGTTGGTTTTATGTTCTCTATCTAATTCCAGGATATTCTTATGGGAAATTTTGTTCCCATTAGCAGTCACTCCCCATTTGTCTCTCTCCCTAGCCTGGCAACTACTAATCTACTTTATGTTTCTGGATAGTTCATATAAATGAAATCATATAATACATGTGTTCAGCTTCTTTCATGTAGGTGTTTTCAAGGTCCATGCACTTTGGTGTTTTTTGTTTTTTTGAGACAGGGTCTTACTGTATAGTTCAGGCTGCCTCTGAACTCACTATGTAGCCTAGGCTGGCCTCAAATTTGTGGCAGTTTCCGTGCCTCAAGTTTCTGAGTGCTGGGATTATAAGTATTTTATTTTATTTTATTTATATATTTATTTTTAGTACCAGGGATTGAACTCACAACCTTGTGCTTGCCAGGCAGGTGCTTATGCCGCTGAACTAAATTTCTGGCCCCTGTTTTATTATTATTATTATTGTTATTATTTTGGTACCAGGGATTGAATTCATGACCTCGTGCTTGCTAGGCAGGCACTTATGCCACTGAGCTAAACCCCTAGCCCAGTTTTATTATTTTTTATTTTTTGTCTTTTTGAGACAAGGTTTCACTGTGCAGTTCAGGCTGACCTTGAACTCACTATGTAGCCCAGGCTGGCTTTGAACTTGCAGCAGTCCTCCTGCTTCAGCCTCCAGCATGCTGGGATTACAGGTGTGTGCTTCCATGCCTGGCCCTTCATTTTTAAATTACTGAATAATATCTAGTGCCATGTTTTGTTAATTCATTCATTAGTTGATGGCCACTTGAGTTGCTTTCATTCTTAATGTGAACAATGCTGTGAATGCTCATGTGCAAGGTGTTTGTTAGACATGTGTTTTTTATTATCTTGTATCTATGGAGTGGATTTGCTCACTTTTATGGTAACTATTGAATTGAGGAAACATTAGACTTCCAAAGTGATTGTAACATTTTATATTCTCACCAGCAGCATGTGAGGCTTCCAATTTCCCCACATCCTCGCCAGTACTTGTTAATGTCTCTCATTCTTAGTATTATACCCTCGTGGGTATAAAGCAATACTCACTGTGGTTTAACTTACAGTTCTCTTATGGTTAATGATGTTGAGCATCTTTTCATATGCTTATTGGCCATTTGTGTATCTTTTACAAAGGAGTATATATTAAGACTCTTTGCTGGTTTTTATTTATTTTATTTAAAGGAAAAGAAAAGAAACAGTAAGAGGGTAGAAATAATACATAATTTCAAAAAAACAAACAAACCAAACCAGTAAGAAATCACTAGTTGATAATTACATATTTTCCTCTTAGAAGTAGTTGTTCAAGTTATGAAAGTAAAGCATACAAAGTGGACATTTAAACAGTGAGACTGCAATCAGTTCTGTTCAACTATCCAACAAAAACTTAGTAATATGGTTATCAATCCTACATACTTAAACATACATGGAGTTATATCCTTTAGAATAATTTCTTTTCCTCTCTTTTTTTTTTTTTACAATTACAATAATCAATTCTTTTTTTTTTTTTTAATCAGTACTGGGGATTGAACTCATGACCGTGCAAGGCAGGTGCTTATGCCGCTGAGCTAAATCCCCAGCTCTATAATCAATTCTTGTAAACTGTTTAGAAGTTCTACACATGTGTAAGTCTCTACATATATACCTATTGTTTCTGTATTAATCTTTTTTTTTTTTTGGTACCAGGGATCGAACTCATGACCTTGCGCTTGCCAGGCAGGCACTTAAGCCACTAAGCTAAATCCCCAACCCTGTTTTTGTATTTTTGAGACAGGATCTCGCTATGCAATTCAGCCTGGCCTTGAGCTCACTTTGTAGCCCAGGCTGGTCTCGAACTCACGATTCTCCTGCCTCAGCCTCCCGAATGCTGTGATTATAGATGTGAACCACCACGCCTGGCCTTTGTTTCTGTATTAGAGGGAAAAACAAATCAAAACAAGTCAACAAAACAAATTCCTAGAAACACACAAAATGAAAAGGACATTAAAACCATAATACTAGGTGATCTACGGTGGTTACTATGATGTCTCTTGTTATTTTCAATAAAATTGTCTATATCATCAGGCATAGTATCATTAAACATAGCAGTACATAGCACTATTAATAAAAACCAAACATTGGAGACATTATAGGAATTCAAAGGCAGTTAATAATCAATCCAGAATGGGTATCCTATTGAATCTTGTCATCTTCAGAGTAGTTGCCTATACTCTCAGACTTGATACTCTCAAGCATACCAGATTCAAATAAAATCAGTCAAGACAAAACAGCGATATAGCCAATCTTCTCTGCCTCATCTCTGCTATGCTATTTTTCTGTCATTGTTGTTTACTTTTCTCCTTCATTCCACTGTCTGCCCCTCTCATTGAGACCTTTCTGCCATTATTCCTGGAATCCTGGTGATTTTCTTCTCTCTCTCTAGAATGTCCTTTAATATTTGCAGGGTTGGATTGGTGGTCACGAACTCCCCCAATTCCTCTTTGTTGTGGAAATATCTTGTCTCTCCATTAATTTTGAGAGACAGTTTTGCAGGGTACATCAATCTGGGTTGGTGGTTATTTTCTTTCAGGTCTTGGAATATTTTGCTCCAAGCTCTTCTTGATTTCATAGTTTGCATCGAGAGATTTTGATGAATTTTCCTTTATAGGTAATCTGTTTCTTTTCTCTGACTGCTTTTAATATTCTGTTCTTGTGATGGATTTCTGGGATCCTGATTATTATATGTCTGGGTGTAGATCTGTTTTGGTTGTAGCTGGCTGAAGTTTTGTATGCCTCATATATCTGAACATCACTTCTGTTTCCTATGCGTGGGAAGTTTTCCTTAATTATTTCTGTGAACAGCCTTTTTATTTCATTTGTATTTGTCCCTGCTTCTTTGTTCACATTTTTTATTCTTAAGTTATAAATCCTCTAGTCATCTTCTAGCCTTTGTATCATTACTTCCTGGTTCCTTGTTATTTTTAAGAGATCCTTCCTTTTGCGATCATACATTGCAAATCTACAAGTTTTGAAAGTCTGTCTTTAGTTTCTGTCAAGAAGTTTTGCCAGCTTTCAATGGAGTTTTTAATGTCCTGATATTCTCTTTGGATCTGTTTCATATATTCTAGATTTTATTTATATTCTTCATCAAAAGTTTCCTTTCTCTGGGTTCCTCCATTCTTCCATTTGTGTCTTCTTGAGGAGTGCCTAGCTTTTTTTTTTTTATTAATCTTTTTATATCTTGCTTCACCTGAATTAGAATTTCAGATTTAAATTCATCAATGAGGTCATGAAAGTATTTCTTTAATTCTGTTGTGTCTGATATTGCATGTTTGCTGCCCTTGATCTCCTCTGTATTTACCTCTCCTGGACTTATTTTCCCTGGAGGCTTTTTGTTGTTTCTTTGTCTTGTCATGTTTCTGGTTTCTTTCAGACAGGTGAATGGTGGAGGTCTCAGGACCTTTTTGTATTGCTTACAGTTTTTCTGGCGCCTAGGGGGTTGCTGCCCTCCCCAGTTTGCTGTTGATCTGTGAGGTGCAGGCAGGGGCGATGTGGGCCGGCCCCTCCCCTCTAAGACAGTCAACCAGTGAGTGTCTTCAGCATGTCTGTATGTGCCCTGCAGATGTCACAGGTTCGGGACAGCCTTGTCTCTGGCTATTGGGTCCCAACCAGGGGCATAGCCCAGCCCAAGCAGATCCCACCAATCCGCTTTGGGCCAGGAGCCACCGAATGAAGCCGCCTCAGTTGTCGATTCAAGCCTGTCCTGCCCAATTCCAATATGTCGTCTAGCTGGTCACCCGCTCTGGGGAACCCAGTTCTCAGCACTCATCAAAGGCTGTGTAGCTCGGTTCGCCGGTTCCACTCTCGGTTGCAGCGCCTCCTCCCGCCAAGGGTCTCGGACTCGCCAGTCCCACTCTGGCAGGGATGCGCCCTCAGCCTGATTGTGAGGCGCCCACTCGAAGGCCCGCCCAGCTCCAGCCCTCGTCCACACTTCTTGTTTTTTATTTTATTTTTTTCTTTTTCTTTTTCCTCAGTTTCTTCCTGGGTCGTGAGAATTCCTCTCCTTTCGTCTGGTCTTCTCCATGGTGTTAGAGTCTAGCGTCTGCGTTGTTTTTCTGAGAGAGGCTCTATCGTGCTACCTATCAGTCGGCCATCTTTTAGGAATCTCTTTGCTGGTTTTTAAAGTGGGAGAGCTTAATAGATTCTGGATGATAGAGTTTTACAAATCATATAACTTGATAACATTTTCTCCCAATATTCTTTCATTATTTTTCTTCCTCTTTCTTTTGTGTGTTCTTTTCCCAGCCATTGAACCCAGGAAGCACTGAGCTACATCTCTAACCCTTATTTATTTAGGTGGTTTTTTTTTTTTTTTTTTCATAGATAAAGTCTTGCTATGTGGTTCAGACTGACTTCAGAATTCACTGTGTAGCCCAGGCTGGTCTTCTACTTGTGATCTTCCTGCCTCAGTCTCCCAAGTGCTGGGATTACAAGCAAGCGCCACCATAGCGCGTTTTTGTCTTGAGACAGGGTCTCACTAAGTTGCCCAGGTTTTACTTACCATTCTCCTCTTAGCCTGTCAAGCAGCTAGGATTACAGACATGTGCCAGCTTATAAATTCTTAGAAGTGTGCTTCATTGTTTAGCATATGAATAGCCCAGCACTGTTTATTGAATTGCCTTGGTTCTCTTGTTGAAAACCAATTGACTGTAAATGTGAGAGTTTATTTCTGGGATCTTAGTTCCATTACCCTGATCTGTATATCTATCTGAATGTCAAGACTATACCACTTTGGTTACTGAGGCTTTGCATAAGTTTGGAAATCAGGACATGTGCGTCCTCTAGGCTTTTTACTCTTTTTTTTTTCCTAGTGTTTATTATTGTTTTTCAGGTTTGTTATTCTTTTTCAAGATTCTTTTGGTTCTTCTGGTTCCCTTGCATTTCCATGTGAATTTTAGATCATCTTGTCAGTTTTGCAGATAAAGGAAGCTGTGATTTTTTATGGAACTGCATTGAATCTGTAGATCAATGTGAGGAGTAATGCTATTCTAATAGCATTAAGTCTGATCCATGAACATAGGATGTCTTCCCTTTTATTTAGATCTTCAGTTTCTTTCAGTAATACTTTGTAGTTTTCAGTGTATGATAGTCTTGCACTTTTGTTAAATCTGTTCCTCAGTATTGTATTCTTTTAGATTATGTTACTTTCTATTCCTTTCCACTCCTTCCTTCTCAGCTAGACCAAGGGCAGGGCAGCCTGGTGTCTAGTAGTCCAATGTTCTGCAGCGAGTATCTTATGGTTTGTTTTTTTTGCCCACAGTGTTCATTTGAGGAGAACATGGTAATTATTATCCCTTATTGATAGGGGAGAAGCTGAAGTCCAGGTGACTTGCGTCAAAGCACAGCTCTGACAAATGATAGCAGAGATAGGACCAGGATTTTCTGATTCACAGCTCACTGTCCTTCTAGGCATCTTACATGAAACTGATACTCTCTTCTTAGTCTCCCAGCACTTATGTTTAGATCTCTGCCTTTTTTGGGCCCTGGACATGATGTAAGGGTGATGGTGTCAGTGGGGCTGGCCATTGAGATCATCCTGCTGGGCATCTCTAATGTGCTAAACTCTCCAAGGTATTGCAAGAAATGTTACCTCATTGAAGCCTCATAACAACTCCACATGATGATTTCAATCACTCTGCTTTGATAGATCAGGAAGCTAAGGTTTACCAGGTTACGTACACTACCAGTTGAAGAGCAACTTGCGCATTGTAACAGCAGTTAATTAGGGATCCAGAGCTCAAGCTGCTGCTTTAGAGGAGAACAGTGAATTTGTGTAAGTCAGGCAGAAAAAATGGGAAATGGGAGCTTTGTGGGAAATCGCGAGGCTCTGTCAACACTAGGATTGAGTTGGATCAATTCAGAAGTATTTGCTCACTGGCCTAGAACTGGTGTTGTGACATGGTTTGTGGCATTTTTCTGGGAAGCAACAAAGAGAACGTAGAGGCCTGGAATCCTCAGCCTGCAGCCTCCATGCTCTGGCATTAGCTGGTGGTGAGCGACTCAGGGAATTTGTCCTGTGCAGATCTTGCCTCCGCCAGTCATTTGGTGAATTTATTAAGTGTGGAGTCCGTCCCCTTCTGACTTTTTTCCCATGGCACCTAGCACTGTTTTCACTCTTTAGTGGGCCTCCCTTATAAGCTTCAAATAAATGCTTGCTTTGTTCATGGAAGCCATTCTACCTCAGTACTCCATGGCTGAACTTGGGGTGATGGGAGAGAGGGGGAGACCAGCGATGTCAGAAGGATCTAGCCCCCTTGATGGTATAAGCAGCTTTTACAGGACGGACCATGAGCCAAGATGAGGGTTGAAGCAGGTGGTCAGCATATCCTCCACCCCCAGAGCTGAGCGAGGTCCAGTCTCTCCACCTGGAGTCCCTGGCTGGCTGGTTGCACCTGTCACATGAGGGTGAACTGTGCAGCTTAACACCCGAGCAACCCATTAACCAGGCAGCAGCAGAGCCTCGCCACCCATCCAGCCAAGCCAGACACTTCCTCGCTCCCGCCGTCTCCTGGTTTTCTGAGGAAAACAACTATAAAGCACAATCTTCCCTCATCTAAGGATTCCACCAACCATGAATAAAAAAATAAAACAACCTTTCATCCTTTCTGCCGTGTACTCTGTGGCGAGGCCTGTGCTGGGTGCCTCTGTGTGGAGGGCTTTCCAGACATTTTTTGGTCGTTCCCTAAACAACACAGTAGAACAGCTGTTTACAGGGCATTTGCATTGTACCAGGTATTCTATATAAGTCATCCAGAGATGGTTTAAGAATACAGAGGGATGTGTGTGAGTTTTATGTAAACATCGTGTGGTATTATACAGAGATTTGAGCGTCCCTGGATTTCGGTGTCCACAGGGGTCCCAAGCCAGCCCCCCATGGATATAATATGCTGCGTGTCTATAGCAGTAGTTATTGGTGTTGAGGATATTTCACACCTGGAGAGAGGGTTAATCATTCCACATTTTGAAGTTGGATGTTGTGTTTAAATTGGGAACAGCAGAACAGACGATACTGTTTCTCTGAGGAACATGCCTTCCTACCCAGTCTGGCCTCACGCTCTTTGCTCCAGCCTTGTCCAACCTGGAATGGTTTGTGACTACAGTGTCCAGCCAGTACCCCTGCCTCGTGCTCCCTCTCATTGTCCCTCTCCTGCTTGGCCCCATCAGTCCCCTCTTGCCTGTGGGTCTCATCTCTCTGGACCTCCTGTTGCTTGGTCTCCCTCTTCCTGGTATCAGTCTCTCACTGCCCTGCTTCCTTACGCCCTCCCCTTCCTGGCTCCATTGCTGTATTGTGGTTCCCGCACTTGCCGTGACCACTGTACTTCCCCGACTGTGAGCCACGCGAGAGTAGCGATCAGGTCTGAGGCCGGGGCCCCCAAGGCTGATGGAGACTCAGGCAGGCTGTGCTAGACTGAGTGGAACATGTGTCCTTGCTGACCTGTTTATTGTGACCTGGTACCAGCCTGAGCTGAGTAAGATGTGGTCCAGCTGTCAAGCGACTTCTAATCTGGGGAAGAGACTTGTTCCAGACTGTTCTGCATGGTGTGTTTGTGCTAGGAGTGACGTGTGAGTGGAGGTGGCTGGCCCATGACAAATGCCCTAGAGGAGGGCATCAGTGCCACTTGAAGTTGTCCCCAGGCTCCCTGGCACTAGGGAGGCCCAAGAAATGACCAGCATCCTTTCAGTGGCCCCTCTCCTCTCAGGACATAGGATGCTGTGCTCCTCTGGTGATCCCATGACACTGTGCTGGGTACTGGGACACAAGCAGCAGATGGCTCAGTGCTGCTGGGCTGCTAGGCCACACAGGAGGACAAATGGAGGTGGCCAGCCATCCCACAGACCTGTGTGACCACCGAGCTTCCTACCCATGTCCTCTTTCATTGAGTTTTTCAGTATTTGAAGATTGAAGAAAAGTTGGGAAAATAGAATGTTGTATTTTTCCTTTGTTTCTGCCCAACCTTCTCATAAAGAAGTACTACCATTTTTTGTTTTTCCGTACTGGGAATTTTGAGACACGGACTCTTAAGTTGCTAAGTTACCCATGCTGGGTTCAAACATGTGATCCTCCTTCCTCAGCCTCCCAGAATGCTAGGATATTAGGCGTGTGCCACCAGCTGAGGAAGGTCTTACTTTTCTGAGGAAATTGGGGAACAGTTGGAAATAGCTATAAACTATTCACAATCATATCCACTGAGTCCTAATGAACAACTCTGCAAAGAATGTGCTGTTACTCCCCGATTCCCAATTAAGCCATGTGACTTTCCCACCATCACATGCAGTAGTAGAGGTATGAGCCAAGCTCAGGTCTGTTTGACCCCACAGACTTGTGTTTTCCTCTGTGCCTGGCTCACCCTCCTTGAGAACCACCATGTCACCTGACTCTGGAACCCAAGCATTGCCAGCAAATCTAGCGCATCCTGGAAGTGGAACATCTCTCCTTCCTGATGTAGGCCAGTTCCTGACCTAGGGCTTCTCTCTCTGATAGCTTTTCTCAAGTTAACTCAGAGCTCCTTCATAGAGCTGGACTTCAGGTGACCTCTATCCTACATTTTAGTTGTGAGGCTCTCCACTCTCCCCTCTGTCCCTGTCCTGTCCTCTGCAGTTGCTTAGGGAGATTGAGGTGACATGTGAGGACACTCTCGAGAAGATGGATCAAGGCCTCCTGCTGTCAGGGCGTCTCCTTGGCCATCCTCCTCCGGAGTGTGGCTCCTGCCTTGCTCCTGGACAGGGCATAGACCCGGCATGGCTCATTTCTTCCAGCTCCACATCCACTGTGCTGCTTACAGTCAGATGGCAAGTGTCAAGGTGGATGTGGAGCCAGTGGCCGGGGCAGAAGCACCACTGCCCATCTCGTGGTGAGGCTAAGAAGCAGGGGGTTTCTCTGGTTCTCACTAACTGGTCCCATCTTAGGAGTCTTGGGCCGAACTCTGGTTGGACTTTCTGGGTTCACTTTCCAGCACTTGCCTGTGTCAGTCTTTCTCCACAGGTAGCAGCCTCCCTTTGAGGGACAGGAGGGAAACCAGATGCTGCTTGATGTCAGGTCTGGCAAAAATGGAGAGGAAGTGGAAGTAGGTCAGTGAGAGTCAGAATCCCAGACCTGAAGGAATGCACGGGTCTCCTTTCACACTGAGCCTGCTTCTGCAGGAGACGTGTTCAGACTCTGCCTGTCCTGGGACCGTCACCTGGCTCAGAGCACACCTGTGTCACGTTAGCAGGCATCTCGGCATCCGGACACATTGTACAGTGCACCCCCGACGCAGGCAAGGCCTGCTTGGAGTAATTACCCTCGGTTCAGGAGACCACACAAAAGGCAGAACAGTGAGCTATTGACTGCACCTTCCCAGGGGATCTTGTCAGGTCTTGGCTTGGGGTTTTGCTTCTTGTGATGGCCGGATGATACGTGATGGCTGGGGACTTTTTTTCTCCTGATCTTGCCGGGTGATCTTCAAGCTAACAGTGCAGCAATCTGGATGCATTTAATAGCATGTTCAAGTATTTAAAAATCTGCTTGCTAATGAAAATATACAAGGCCACCAGATCTCCTGACCTCTAGCTAACATATGCCTGTGAGGGATTCAGTGTCCTGGTCCTATGGAGAGAAGTGACTGTGCCAATTCCCAGATGGACAAAGTGAGGGCTCAGCAGGAAGAAGGAAGCCATTAGCCTCCCCTCACTTTCCCTCCTCCCAGAATCCTCTGCTCCTCAGGTCCATGTCCGTCCTGGCTGGCCCTCCTCCCATCCTTGGCTCACACTCTTTCCTTTGTAAAACTCAGAAACTCTGCCCTTCAATCCTTCCGCCAGAATCTATGACAGTGGCTTTTAACCACCTCTCTCCCGGCCCACGTCTGACCTGGTTTTGTTTTCATTGTTCTCTTTCCCATAAACTGTGTGCTTGAAGTCTGCCTGGGTCAGAGACTGGCTCGTCAGCTGCCTCTCCTTCCTGGGCAGGCGGTTCAGGAGAGTCACCAACAGAGATTTAGCCTAGGTCATAGGTATTGCAGAGCCTCTGGTGCTAGGCCTAGATTTGTTATTCCAGCCCCTGGAGCGGCCTGGCCTCCTGCAGACCAGCTGTTATGATGAGAGGGCCAGCTCTCAGGAGCCTTGCACACCATCCTGTTGGGGATGTATACACATTGGTCCTCCTCCCTTTGGCCCTTGGCAGCCGCCTGGTGGAAAATGGGGACGGGATTCTGGGGTCAGGAGTTAAAGAACAGGAATCCACTGGAGGGTTGAGCTGAATCATTGCTTGGTGGCCTGTGGGGACAGTTGTGGTCAGAGACAGTAAAGACAGAGTCTGCCTGAGACCATGGACAAGGGAATGTGGGCCATAGGTCCTAGAGCTCAGGACCAAATGGCTTTGTATGGCAGAGACAGATGGGGCAAAGTCCCCGGGTCCCCTCTTGGTGGGGATGGTGCCCGCTGTGTTCTTAGTGCAGCTCCAGGATGCCCTGCAGGCTGTAGAGCAGAAGGCCTGGCTTTCCTGTAGGAAGGCGACTGCCGGAGCACTCAGGTCAGCTCTTACAGATGCGAGGCCTGTGGGCAGCAGGGAGGGAAAACATGACACAGTCTACATTTGTTGGCAGACTGGGCTTCTGTGGTGTGAGCAGGACTTCCTGCCTTAGATTGCAGAACTCTGGGCAGAGAGCTTCCTGCTTTGCTTAGGAGAAAGCCTTTCCCTGGCTTCAGGAGGAGGAGCGCTGATAAGGCTTCTGGCTCTTTATCTGGAACTGCAAACAGGCCAGACTCTTGCCAAATCATGGGATAACAACTCAAGAAGGGAGAGTTGGGGGCGTGTCTACCTGTGCATGTGTGTTTAGGAACAGATTGGGGTGGTGAGGAGACGGTGATATTGGACATCTATGCTTCCACTGTATTGTTCTCTGCTTTATTCCAAGCTCCGACATTAGCCCGTGGTGGGGCTATACCTCCTTCCTCCTCCCCTGCGTTCTAGACTGGGGTGGGGGGAAGGTTCCTATGATTTTGTACTCCCTGTGACACTAAGGGAAGCCTGTCATCAGGAGGGGGTCGGAGGCAAGGGCACAATTAGCATCTACTAATCTGGATGAATCAGAAGTGATCCTGTTTATGTACTTGGTCCCCTTCTGACTAGAAAGCAATGGCAGGGGCCCCTCTCAGCCCTTTAGTTTATCACCAGCGCCTACAGCTTGTACAGGCTCAGCCGAGATTGATCAGCTGAATGAATGTGTGCTTTTCTTCCTTTGTATTCGTTCCTGTCATTCCCTAAGCCCCTGTACCCTCTCTTGGCGCTGTACCACACTTTCTACTGGCCATTGGTCATGGGGCCTGGCCCTTCCAGAGCCTTGAGGGTTCATGTTATCACAGGGCCCCCTCTTCCATACTTGAAGCTCTTTGGGGGCTCTTGCCTTGGAATGTATCAGCTGTATTTGTTTGCCCCTGCCCACGCCATCTGTTCAAGTTCATTCTTGCCTCCTCAGTTTCTCTTCTTCAGTTTCTTTCATCTGTCTGTCTCTCTCTCTCTCTTTTTTTTTTTTTTTTGGTGTTTTAAGACAGGTTACTGCTAGCTGGCCTTGGACTTACTTTATACCCCAGACTGGCCTCAGACTCACAGGAATCCTTTTGTTCCAGCCTTACAAGTGCTGGGATTTCAGAAATGCACTGCCCCGGCTACTCTACTTCCAGTTTCTTAGTGTTTTTTTTTTTTTTGAGACAGGGTGTCACTGTGTAGTACAGGCTGCTCTCAAACTCACAGCATTCTTCCTGCCTCAGCCTCCCAAGTGCTAGGATTACAGGCGGGAGCCACTACACCCTATTCTTCTTTCAATTTTTGTGTTCCACCCCTGGCCCTTTGCTCTGGAGGAAGCATTTTTCAGGAGTCATTGGCCGGCCATGTGCAGGGTTAAGCTCTCCAGGGCCCGAGTGCCCCTCCCAATCTTGCTAAGCTCAAGCGCTTCCTTGTGATCTTGCCTGTACCTCTGGCTGATGGCTCCAAATCAGTTTGCATTTCCTTGTTGGTCCCAGCCTTGCAGTCAAGCCTTGTTTGATGTTGAGGATTATTAGTTGGTAATGTGTATTGTGTCTCTGCTATGGACCGTGAATCTGCTATGAATCTGCATGATTCACATGTTGTCTCATATTTTAATCCTCCCAATGAACATTTGAAGTTGAATTTTTGTTGTGTTTTAGAGTCTCAGGATAGTTAGTGCCCCCATGTGACCTGGCTACTAAGCCTCCCAGATAGGGATCGGGACTTGAACCAGCCCTGCTGGACCCACTAACCAAAGCCCATCTAGCTACAGGTGAGGAGGTTCATCGGCCCTGCTACCCCCCCCCCCACTGTGCACTCACTGAGATGTGTGGTGCCCATGTGCCAGGCTCTGTGTGCCAGCTGGGCCTCTGCCGCAGATCCTTCTTGGAGCCGAGGTGCAGCCACTCAGTGCTCCTTTACTTCCCTCTTCTCGCCTGTGTCTCAGCTTTCTACACTTACTGCTCAGTTAAACTGTCAAATGGGATAGTGCTGGTCTCATAGGTACAGAGGTGGCCGGGACGATGCCTTGGCCAGGGCCTGGCACTCAAAACTAAATGACCAGCAGGTAGAAGAAAAATCGGCTCAACAGTACTAATCAGGGGAAATGCAGATAAAAACCACAAGGAGATATCACCTCAGCCAGACTGTTATCTTAGGGACAGAAGATAACAAATGCTGGTGAGGATATGCAGAAAAGGGCAGACCTGCACGCTTGGTGAGGATGTAAGTTACTACGGTCATTATGGAAAACACTAAAATTCAAAATATAACACTGGGGATATAGCTCAATGGTAGAGTATTTGTCTGGAATGCACAGGGTACTTTGCTCAATTCCCATTGCCACAGATAGATTAGATAGATAGTGTGGTACTTTGGCCCACGAACTTAATTCTCTGCATGATTCTGCTCACAAACTGAATTGGATAAAAACTGAATCAAGTTTCACCATAAGGTCAACATAGAACTAACCTCTGAATCTGATTCGGTTCTCATTCTATTCAGTTTGTGGCCAGAATCACGGAAAGAATTAAGTTCGTGAACTGAGGTATCACTGCAGATCTATCTAACATATGATCCAGCAGTTCTCACTACTGGGTATATATATATCTCCAAAGGAAATGAAGTCAGTATGTTAAAGAGACTTCCGCATTCCAAGTTTATTGTAGCATTGCTCACAGTAGCCAAGAAATAGAAACAAAGTGTTCACCAACTGATGAATGGGAAAAAACATGGTAGGTACACAATGGAATACTATTCAGCCATAACATGTAGTGAAATTCTGGCATTTACTATAACATGGAATGTTAACTGGGGACATTATGTTATGAGAAATAAACCAGGCACAGGAAACCAAATACCATATGATCTGGCTCATATGTGGAGTATAGAAGGCTGATCTCACAGAAGTCAAGAGTGGAATGTCTGTTGCTAGGGGCGGTGGAGTGTAGGGGGAGGGGAGGAATGGGGTTGATTGCTGGATTCCATGTTACAGTTATATAAGAACAAGAAGTTCTGGTGTGCTATTGCTCAGTAGGGTGACTGTAGGTAACAATTTTTAGATTGTTTTTGTTGTTTTGAGACAGGATCTCCTTCTATAGTTCAGGCTGGACTTAAACTCACAATGTTGCCCAAACTGGCCTTGAACTTAAAGTGATCCTCTTGCCTCAGCCTCCTGAGTGCTGGGATTGCAGGGATGTGCCACCATGCCTAGATCAGTTTTTAGATTTATATGTAACAATAGCTCAAAAATGTAGAAAAAAAATTTTTTTTTGTCACAGAGCAATGATAATGTTTGAGAAGATAGCTGTGTTTTTACCTGATTTACACAGGTGCTGATGGTATAACTCATGTTAGAGTACCCATCTAGTGGGCCCAAGGCCCGAGGTTTTACCTGGAGGACTGCAAAAGCTAAAAATGATGCAGTGTATACATGTATTCAGACATCACATTACCAACATAAAATAATGCTCTGATCTAGAGGGAATAAGAAAATAGTTATCCAGAGCCAATATGAGTGTCTGTGGCCCAGGAAAACAGGTTCGAGTTATCTTGAATGAAGTGTTCCACTGTGGAAGAGGGGACATGAGCTTTGATAGTCACAGAACAAGACAGTCATGAAATCAGGAGGAGTATGTTTACCGGTACCATTGTTGGGGGCATCAGGTGGGCGGGGTATGGTAAAACAGGAGCATCTCTTTGGTAGGTTTCTGATGTTGTCAGAGGTGGGTGGAGGCTCGAGGTCTCCCAGGCTTAGTGACAGATCCCAAGAGAGTAACGCAGAAGATGGTGATGGACAGATGGATGACAGTTTTGCAGAGGTGGACAGTAAATGACTAAGGAGAGGAGCAGTGAGGCCAAGCTAACTTGGGATCTTGATGTACAGTGTTCTACAGCCATGACGTTCTGGTCAGCCACAGCCAGCCTGCAGTCCTTTGAGTATAGATGTGGCTTCTTCAGAGAACTTCAGTTCACATACCCCACTAATATGGATGATTTTTATGTCGCTATTAAACCTTTTAAATAAATAAAATCCTGAAGCCAATATGGTAAAATGTTACTATTATTAATATTTGCAATAGGTAAAATGTATATAAGACTTTAAAATGTTTTAAATTGCTGTCCTTCCAAAATAAAAAGTTGGGACCTCCTCGCGTCTCATCCTGAGGAGGAAATATCACATGCAAAGGTGACACCCCTGTTAAGAGGAGCAGCTAAGGGGGCCTTGCAGGCAGCTGCTGGAGGCTGAGAGGCCTGCTGAGCTTGTGGTCGTAGCTCTGGGCAGGCCAGCCTGTGGCAGCTGTGGCTCATGTCACCTGCTCCTTTTCCAGTCTGGGTGTGTGCTTCAGGGCAAGGGTGAATGGAGATCTCATGGTGATTTTGCAGAAGGGTTCAAAATGTCCACTAATCCCACTAATATGCTGAGTTCTCACCACCACAGAGGTGGCCTGGCTGTGATCACGCAGTTAACCTTTGAGGAGAGGCTGCAGTTGGAGGTTGGGTGAGGCATAGATGTGACCATGATACAGATGGAGGAGATCTGGGGTGGCCAGGGAGAGAGGGACAATAGTCAGGGTGAGAGGGATGGTGGAGGAGGAGTTGTTGAGACTGGCAGGTAGGAAAGAGTGACGTGTCAACCAAAAGCCATCATGACATGATCCATCTCAACAGTCTATCCATAGGGGGCTCCTGAGCAGCAGGGCAGAGCAACGACAGAGTCACATAGACAAGGTTCTGCATGGCTTTGAGCTTGAAGACCATGGCAAGCTATTTATCCTGAGGTTTTATTTCTTAAAATAGTGCCAGTCATCCAGGGCTTCATTCAGTGAGGTAATACAGAGCACTTACTGTAGCAGCTGTCGCTCAGTAGCAAGCGCCTATAAACAGCCTCAGCAGTTCCAATGCTTCAGCCACACGGATGAAAGCACCAATAGCGGATTCCTGGAATTCTGCTTTAAGAGGCCTTTGACTTCATTTTCTATGCTTGAATCAGTGTGCAGGATGAAAGGTCCGATCAAAGGGCTGCATAGGTGTAGTCTCCTGGGGCTCAAGTACGGGAAGACGAAGTAGCAGCAACCAGAATCAAGGTCATGTGCTGTCTGGATCGCTGCTTCTGTCTTTCCAGGAACTGAAGCCTTCTGCTGTTGAATTTCTCACCATTTTCTTGACTTACACACTGGATGCTTTGGTGATCAGTTTGCTTTAGAGAACCAAGTGTTCACACCAGTGAGGTTCCGCTTGCTTTCTTCTGTGTGGATATTGGGGTGCGGGTCTTGGAGAATAGCGGTAATGACTGGCCAGGAATGGCTGAATGTCACAGACTATCCTAAGAGCCTGGATTAATGAGCTAAGGTAAGACAGACACCAGGGATGAAGATCAGTGGAAAGTCCCTACTCCCCTTAGGCTCCATGTGGTCCCAGAGGAAATGGTGTTTTTTCCAGACACCACTGAGGGCTGATGGAGCAGAGGCTGGGATGTCCAGCAGGAACTCTTGCAGTGGCCAGTCTGGTGGCACCAAAGCCAGTCGAGAGGAGACAGGCTTACATTCCCTCTCCTGCCACCTTCCTCTCCTGCCCATCCTTCTCTGTTAAGCCAGCCAGCAAGGGAAGCCAGGAGCCTCTGGCCACAGGCTCAGCTTTTCTGGGTATAGAGCAGGAGTGGCGAGAGGCAAGCAGGGTCACCAAGCCTGCCCCGGGCTAACCGTGGTGGCACATGGGAGAATGAGTGCTCTGGCTGCAGCACTCTGGGAAGGGGCCCGCTGCTTCCAATTCACAACTAGCAGCCAGCTCAAAAGTTGGCCCACAAGGACAATTAGGAAAGATAATGAAATAATAGATATCCATATTGGAGAGGAAGAAGTAAAAGTATGTTTATTTACAGCTGATATAATCTATAAAAAACCCAGGGAACCCATTAAAAAACCCATTAGAACTAATAAGTGCAGCAGGACAAAAGATCAATATACAAAAATCAGTTCTGAGTATGTGCAGGCTGCTGGTTCCAGGACCCCCACAGACACCAAAATCCGTGATGCAGCCCCTTATATAAAATGGTGTAGTGTCTGCGCATAACCTATGCACCTCCTGCTATATGTATACTTTAAGCTCCAGGTTATTTATCACACCTAATATAAGTGATGTTTTCGGGAATAATGACGTGGAAAAAAGTCTGTATACACGGTCAGTGGAGAGAGAACCAACATAGCCCTGACTACATAGGACACGTCAGCAGCAATGTCATATTTTAAAAAAATATTTTTGACTTAAAATTGATTGAATCCTTGTATTTCTATATAGTAGAACTGAGGAATCTTGAAAAAAATTTCATTTGCAAGAGGAATATATCTAATGAAAGAAATATAAGATGCTCTCTGGAAACTATAAAACATCGTTAACATTTAAATAAATGCAAAGATACCTCCATGTTAAGGAGGCGTGGTGGCACATGCCTATAATCCTAGCATTCCGGGAGGTTGAGGCAGGAAGGTCACAAATTCATGCCCAGCCCAGGTGATTTATTGACTTAGTAAGACCTTGTCTCAAAATTAAGAAAATAAATAAGAGAATTAGATGTAGCTCAATATGAAGGCCCTTGATTCAATCCCCAGAACCATAAAACACAGCAAAACAAAACAGATTTCATGGGTCAGAGCCATAGTGGTTCAGCGCAATCCCTATCACAATCCGAAATGTCATTATTTGCAGAAACTGACAAGATGATTCTATGATTCACGTAGGAAGGGAAAGCAGAATGGCTGGGGGGATCCTGAAAAGGAAGAACAAAGTTGGAGGACTTGCACCTCCTGATTGCAACACTTACAAAAACCCTATTAAGACTGTGCTACTGACCTATGAATAGACATATAGATCCCAAGAGTAGAATTGAAAGTCCAGAAATAAACTCTCATATTTAGAGTCAATTGACCTTTAATAAGAATGCCAAGACAATTTAATGGGGAAAGAATAGTCTTCTAAATGCTGAAATAACCAACCACCCACAAGGAAGAGAATGAATTTGGAGCTGGAAGTTTTGGAGGAGGCCTGTCCTCCCAACACCCTGCCAAGCCGAAGCAGGAAGATTACCAGTTTGAATCAACCTGAGACATTTAGTAAGAACCTGTCTCAAAATTAAAAAAAAAACAAAAAACTGGGGATATAGCTCAGTGCAAAGACACTGGATTCAGTCTCCTGTAACACACACACACTCTGAATTTTTAACCTGTCCCATACCACATGTTATGGTTTAGTGCTGCACTGTCCCCAAAGGCTCTTGTGTTCAGATGGCGGTGCCTGGTTGGAGTTGGGTCCCGGGACATGGCCGGGAAGGGTCTGTCTCCCTCCTGGGCTCTATCTTCTCCCTCTGCTTCCTGACCACCGTGATGTGGGCAGCCTTTCCTTCACTCTGCCCCTGCCATGCCATTTCTGTCTCGGAGCTGGCTGACCATGGACTGAAAGTGTGAGTCAAAATAAACCTCTCTTTTAAGTTGTGGATGTTGGGTATTTTGTCCCAGCAAGGTGTAAAGTGACTAAGACACCAGATATAAACAATTCAAAATGGATCAAAGACCAAAATGTAAGAGCTAAAACTACACAACTCTTAGATGAAAAATAGGTGTAATTCTTTGTGATCATAGGTTAGGCAGTAGTTTTTTTTTTTGTTTTGTTTTAGCCATGATACCAAAGCCCAAGCAATGAAAGAAAAAACACATCATCAGAATTTAAAACTTTCATGCTTCAAGGGACTCTGTCAAGAAAGAAAGGCGAATGTGGTTACAAATGCCTGTAATATCAACTACTCAGGAGACATTTCTCCAAAGAAGATAAACAAATGGCCAATTAGTACGCACATAAAAAGATGCTCAATATCACTAGCCATCAAGGAAATGAAAATCAAATGCAATACCACTTTACGTCCACTAATCAAAAAGACAGACAGTAACAAGTGTTAGCAAGGGTGTGGAGAATTTGGAGCCCTCATGTACTCCTCATGTTACCATATGATCCAGCAATTCTGCTCCTAGGTATGCAACAAGAGAAATGAAAATATATGTCCACCTTAAAAACTTGTTTCTGCAGTATGTAATTTGTCAACTAGTGATTTCTTAGTGTTTATTTTATTATTTTGGAATTTTGTATTATTGCTTCTATTTTTCTTTCTCTTTAAATAAAAAAAATAAAGTAAAAAAAACCTTGTATATAATAAATGTCACGGTAGCATTGGAGAAATCAGCCATAAAGTGAAAACAGCCCCCAAATCTGTCAGCTGATAGTGTGGTATATCCACATGACTAGACGTTCACCAGGTATAAGATGATGCACCTAGGGGCTGGGGATTTAGCTCAAAGGCATAAGCACCTACCTGGCAAGCATGAGGTCATGAGTTCAATCCTCAGTGCAAAAAAAAAAAAAAAAAAAGAAGATGACGCACTGATACACGCCATGATGTGGGTAAACCTTGAAAACAGTATGCCAAGTAAAAGAAGCCAGATTTTTAATTTTATTTAAATGAAATGTGCCCAATAGGCAAATCCATAGTGACAGGGAGTGGATCAGGGGTTGCCTAGGAAGAGCTGAGGAATTTGGTGGGTGACAGCTGATGGATAGGAAAATACTCTAAAATTGATAGTGGTGATGGATGCTCATAGCCACAAATAGGTGAAAAGCTGTTGAACTGTGCCTTAGATGTATGAACCATGTGGTATGTGAATTACATCTCAGTAAAGCTCTTCAACACAAAACCCAAAGCTTGGCCCACAAGGCTAACCTAGGAGGCTAGAAGACTGAGGTAATGACGAAGCCTTCTGCTGTCTGTAACTGCTGGCCCTGGTACATGTTGGGTAGGTGCCAGCATTGCCCATCACTGGGTACCTGTGGCCCTTATTTCTCTAGATTTTAGAGCATCTGAAGGTCTGTCTCTAGGAGAACATTTGAATTTCACTTCAGTTTTATTTTGGTGTAGTGAAGCATTTTTGGAACTGTACTGTGAGCCAGGTACCAGGCCAGGTTACTCTGGTTAAATACAGGGCCCTGAAATTGGACAGGCTTAATTACTCCTGAGTTTGCCACTTCCTATGGGTCCTTCTGAGTGCCACCCACCTCTGTTTTTCTTACCACTAAAATAAAGATTGATAATACCTTGTGGGGTTGTGGTGAGGACTAAATGAGCCAGAAGGTGCCCGGCACATGGTTCTTTTCCGGTTTATCTACCTAGTTAACGTGACAAAGATGAGTGGCTTATGCAGTAGACCCCACTTATCTGGGGGCTGCATCCCAAGATACCCAGGAAGTGCCTGAAACCTTAAATAGTATCAAACTTGAATGTCTATGCTATGTTTTTTCTTATATATACTGACCTCTGATAAAGTGTAATATGCAAATTAAGCACAGTAAGAGACTAACAATAACTAATAATGAAATTTATAAGGACATACTATAGTAAAAGTTACAGAATATGGTCTCTTTCAAAATACTTTATTGTAGTGGGCATAATGGTGCATGCCTGTAATCCCAGCACTTGGGAGGCTGAGGCTGGAGGATTGCTGTGAGTTCGAGGTCACCCTGGGCTACATAGCAAGGCCCTGTCGCAAAAAAAAAAAAATCACACAAAATACTCTATTATACTTTATTTACCCTCTTTGTTGTGATGAGGTGGGGTGATTCAGTGTCTATGAGGAAATAAAGGGAGGCAAATGATGAATTGCTGTGGCCCTAATTTTTGCAGTTTGAGGTATAACAGCAAAACTAACATGAAGCTTTTTCTCCATTCACAGTTTCACAGAAGATTGATTCTTAGCAAAGTTTTTTTTGAGGTGATCCTCCTGCCTCACCCTCCTGGAGTGCTGGGATGACAGGCATGCATCACCACACCCAGCTCTTACCAAAGATTTTAGCAACCACAGCATGTGATTTTTTTTTTTCTAAATCAAGAACTTTCACCTTTTCATGTAGATGACACACTTTATGGCTCCTCTTTGGCATATCGGAGGTGTCCTCATGACTTGTACTTTGAAGCCATATTAGCACGTGGGGCATTAGTAAGTAAACCAAAGTTTACTTGAACACCAGCATTGTGATCCTGGGGCAGTTGGTCTAATAGGCGAATGGCCAGGTGATGAATGGACAGACAGCATGTTGTGTGGATTTGTTGGACCAAGGATGATTTACGTCTCAGGCAGGACAGAGTGGGGCTATGGGAGACTTCATCCTGCTACTCAGCACAGCACATGATTTAAAACTAAAGAATGGTCTCTGGAATTTTCCGTTTCACATTTTCAGATCATAGTTTATTTCAGCAAGCTGAAAGTGCAGAAAGCCAAGCCACAGATAAAGGGAGCCTACTGTGTCTGCCCCCCAGGCCTGCACCATAGGCCAGGCGCACAGCCTGCACACACTGATCAGGATGCTGGGAAAAGCAGGTCAGAAAAAAGACATAGGTGAGACCTGTCGGAGCTAAGGTGGGGAGCCAGGGAAAGCTTCCTGAGGGGGGAGCAATGGCAGGGGCCTTAGAGGGCGGGAGGGTATGTTACTTCTATATTGTACTTTATTCTTTTTTTTCTTCTTCTTCTTTTTTGAGACAGGGTCTCACTACACATTTCAGGATGGCTATGAGCTCACTTTGTAGCCCAGGCTGGTCTCAAACTCACAACAATCCTCCTGCCTCAGCTTCCCAAGTGCTGGGATTACAGGGTGCCACCACCACATCCAGCTTTTATTTATCTTTTGAATAATCAAAAACTTGGTGCAAGTTCAAAGAGTAAACTCAGCCTCACAGTCAGGTGCAGCCAAAGGCCATGAACACTGTGGACCTCACCAGTAAGGACGGTGGTTCCATTTCCCTTCATTCCCTTGAAGGGAAGGAGGCTCAAGAAGTAGAGGCCGCGCCCTGGACTCTCTGCACACCCAGCAGTGACCCTGGTGGGCTCCTTCCAAGGCCACTGTGCCTTTATCCTGGAGGTGCCCCCCAGTCCCCACTTCCTCACTGGGTGGCACCTACCCACCACAGCTTCCTGGGTAGGAGTGTGAAGCCTGTGTCTTTATCTTACCTTCGTATGTGATCGATAATTTAGCTGGATAGGGAATTTCATTTTTCTTTGACACATTTGAAGAATTGCTTTGTACTTTTCTAGCTTCTCAAATTGCTGAGAAATCCAAATGCTTTCTGCATTCTTTCTGTCCTTCCCTCCCTTTCTGACAGCTTACAGTATCTGAAATTTTACAACGTGCCGTGGTACAGGCTTTCACCACCATCCTGGGAATTTCCTGAATTATTTAATTTCTTCTCTTGGTTTTTCCCCGTTTACTCTTTCTGAAACTCCTGTTGTTTGGCTCTTGGTTCTGTTGGACTGATTTTTCAATGTTTTTCCCCTTTCCTTGCATATGTTCCATTTCTTTGTGCTTTTGTTTCAGTTCTTAGATTTTCTTTCATCTTAACTTTCAACTTTTCTATGTGTTTGTTTCTCTTGCCATAGTTTTAATTTCCAAGAGTTTTCCCCCCTCTTTCTGAATGACTCTTTAAAACACACTGATGTTTCAGTGTGTTTTAAACATCCTTTGTTTCAGGATATTAATGCCATGTTTGTTTCTATAAGCTTTCTTCTTCCTGCATAGGTGGCTTCCTCCAAATTGCTTTCTTCTGTGGCATTCCTTGGGTCTTGTTGTCTTTGAACGCATCTGCTCAGTGACTGGGGTTGATTGCTTGTGATTGCTAATAGTGGGCTCAAAAGCTGCTTGCAAGTCCAGAGCATCTCACAGTGGGCAACCCAAGCAGCCTGTTTGTTGGGGAACCTCAGGTCCACCTCCAGAGAAGGTGCGTTTCCTGCCTGGTTGCTCCTGTTCCAGGAGCTGGGCAAGGGTGCATAGCATCACTCAACCTCCCTGTCCCGTTTTTGGCAAGATCTCCAGCCTTTACTCTGCCTCTGATGTCTGGTCCCGAAATCCTAGCTTTACCCTCTCCTGAGAGCAAACGTTTCTTATTCCTCTTGCTGAGAGAGGGTGGTCTCCTGAGGGCGAGGTGGGCATGAAGCTTCCCAAGAGCCGCACCTCCCACTCTCATTGTCCCCGTCACCCCATTCAGCCTGTCCTGGGGCACCTTGGGCTGCAGTTCCCTGCCTTTGGAGGGTTCATGTTGGACAGCTGGTGGGCATGGACTGGGGGCGCCGCTCAATGCAGAGCATTTGCCTGCATGTCTGAGACCCTTGGTTTGATCCCCTTCACCCATGCAGATGGTGGGTGGTGGATATTGGGGTGCTTTTCAGCCTTTCTGCTCACCAGTGTGGGGCTGTGAGGTCCATTAACATGAGCTGTGGCCCAGCTTCCCCAGTTATGTTGCTGTTGTCTCCTGTCTCATTCGCACTGTTCTCGAAGATTTATGGCCTTTAAAAAAACATTTCCTTGCTGAAGTTATGGTGGGATTTCTGGAAGGAGAAAAATTAGACACATGACCCAGAGCTAAGCAGGATTCTTCCTTACCCCAGGCAGGGGTGTCTGAGTGGAAGAAGCACTCAGAGGAGGCAGCTGGGCTGGACTTAGGGATCCAGAAGGCTGAGGAAAGAATGACACAGATAAGGTGGGGAAGCAGGCAGGGACCTGGAAGAGACGACAGCCTTTTCTGTGGGTCCTGGGAAGCCGGAGAAGGGTTTTAGGAAGAGTGGCCGCATCCCTGTATTGAGGGCTGCCGTCAGGGGGGCAGGCGCCTCACTTCACGATGGTGGCCAGGAGGCTTTTTCAATGGTTTAGGTAGTCAGGTGTGGATAATTTGGGCTGCTCAGTGGGACTGGAAGGAGGGAATTAGGAGGTGCGACTGAGGGCTTCTTGAAGAGAGAAGGAGCTGGAGATGACCCGTATCTGGGGGTGGTGGCAGGAGGAGGCATCTGGCTTGGTGTTGTGTGTGGTGCTCGGCAGGGTGGGAAGAAGGGGAGGAACGTTTGGCAGGTACATTGGAAAGCTGTGGCTTTAAACCCTCACTTGTGCCTGCAGTTCCTTTGCTGGTAGAGCTAGAGAGAGGGAGCTAGAGGTGTCAAGGGGGGAGGAACAAGGAAATTAGTCCCTTAGAAGACAGAAGAATGGTTTTCAAGTTGTTAAATGTGAGTATCAAACGAATTTTTATTTTGATATGCTTGTAGGTTAATTAGTGCTGCCAAATGGTTTCCAAACTGCCTTAAGATATCGACAGTGCCTGTTTCCTTTCTTCCTGAGCTCCTCCTCATGTTCCAACCAAATGAAACCCTCAGTACACTAGGCCCTTAAAAAAGAAAAATCCTCTTTATTTGGTCCTGTAGTTAAAGTGAAAATAGACAAGGGCACTGTTCACTGGACCACACCCCCCCCCACTTCCTGTCTCCTGTCAAACCCTGGGGCACACGTGTTGTCAGCGGTGGCTCTCAGGAGGTGAGGAGAGAGCCCTCAGTGTGGCATTTGCCAGTTTCAGTGGTATAAATATGCCCTGTGCCCCATTTGATGTCACCGAGCACAGAGCTACACAGAGGGGTGCGCTGGTGCATCCTCGTCGGGGGGACAGGCTGGGTTGCCGCACCTCTTCTGTCATTGTTGAGAAAATTCACTTCAGAGCATCATCTGGGTGATGAGGGACCAGCCCCCTGGCAGGGCCTCTGCTGTCTTCTGTTCTCTCCCCACCTGGCACCCTCCAAATCCGCAGCAGAGCCAGCATTCCAACTCTACCTACCCCCACGTGAAAGGCTGCCCCAGAATAAAGGCAGATTTACGTGCCACACACTGTTTGAAGCACTTCATGCATGCCTCCCCCATTCAGTCTCTGAAACAGCCCCTGGGGTAGCCGCTGTTGTTAGCTCTGATTTTACAGATGAGGAGAGTGAGGCACAAGGTGAAGCACCCTGCCCAGGCCGCGGAGGCTGATCTGAACCCAGGTAGTTTGACTCTTGTGATCTTAACCGCTGTTCTGTCCTGCTGGTTTAACAGCTGGGAACTCTCTTCTCCCATTTCTTTCTCTGAAGGTCTTAGCAGGGGCACAACTCGCTGGCTCATTAGGGTAAAATATAGGATTCCCAGTGAGATTTAAGCTTCAGATAAACAAATAATTTTGTGATATAAGCATGTCCCAAATATTGTATGTAACATACTTATACTGAATGTGTGTGTGTGTGTGTGTGTGTGTGTGTGTGTGTGGTTTGTCTAGAATCCAGGGTGTAATCAAGTAGTTTGCATTTTAATTTGCTGATGCTGGCAGCCTGTGGGCCCAATACCTTTTTCTGGCTTGGGAAGAATATGGAACAGGGAGGAGAGTTTGACACTTTAGCTGCTTGTGTTTCTCCAGCCAGGTTATGTTACAAACCTCCTGGTGCATTTTAAACGAGAACACACTTGATGTTTAAATGTGTCTGACTTACACACTTTTCCTCTAAAGAAAGAATACTAAAACCACATTGCATAGAAGATGCCAGAACACACACTGGAAACTGCTTCGTGTTCCTTCTTCACGGTGAGATAATCACACAGCGGTTGAAGAAGTCACTTATACAATCAGTCTAACCTTTTGCTATTCCAGAAGAATCACTTGACCTAAACCCACCCATTCAGAAAATTAAGTTCTTTTCAGCTCCCTCTCAGGGAAATGACAGCGCTCTGCTAATCTGTCTTTGGTTGATTAGTCTGACCAGATATTTTTTCTTAGAGTCGAGTTGTAGTCATTGCTGGCTCAGCTTGACTTTATTAATCTGGGCTCTCGGAGCAGCTGTGGGGACAGGGAGCTTGGATGTCAGTAGGAAGTTACACTGAGGATCTGTCTTGGGCTGCTGCTGGGCTGTATCGGGTTGTACCCCCTGCAGTGTGGCATCCGTGACTCACGGCTGGGACAAGTCAGCCTGAAAAGCTACCTGCCATTCCAGGCCTTGGTGAGTCAGCAAGTTCAGTGACATCCTAGGGCCAGATTCAGGCCTATTTCACAAACAGGATTGTGCCAGAAAGTCCAGGTAATCGGGCCTCAGGAGAGAGGTTCTTCTCCCTGTTCAAGGCCAGTCTGTCACCTGAGCCCAGCCCCTCCTTCCTGGACGCGCCCCACCTCATCCTCTCAGCCTCTGCTTCCCTTGGTCTCTTTCCTCTTCCTCAAACTTGCAGCACGTTCTCCACCTGGGCAGCATCTGCCACACGGAGAATGGATTCATGTCTGGAATACACAGAGTTTTTTTCTAACTCAGGAAAAGACAGCCAGATCAGCAGAAAAAAATGAGTGAGATGAGCAGGAGTCTGTAAGAGAGAAAACCTGAAAATACGTCCACCGTAATGAGAAAATGTCCAACTTCAGTAGTAGTTATGGAGCTGAAAATTAAAGCAAGATACAATTTTATACCTGTGAGATGGATGGAAATTGAGATATGATGACATGAGAGTTGATGATGTCGCAGGGAAAGAGAAGCTGTGCTGTAACCTGAGGAGTGGCCGTGCCGGTTGTTAGCCACTTGGCTGAGTAGTTGGCAATATTAACACTAAGAATATGCCCAGTGTCTCATGCAGCAGTTCCCATTCTTAGGTCTGTGTCCTAGAAAAATTGTCGTATATATTTCTTGTGTGGTCAAGGTTATTAACATTTTCCCCCAGTACTGGGGATTAGGCCTGTGCTAGGCAAACACTATACCACTGAGCTGTATCTCCAGCTTTTAGTGTTTTTATTTTTGAGAGAGGGTTTCACTAAGATGCCTAAGTTGACATGAGTTTGTGATCCTCCTGAGTCAGCCTCCCAATAGCTGGGATTGAAGGTGTACACTCCAAATTCATTTTTAACTTTTTTTTTTTTTGGCAAGGTTTCACTATGTAGTCCAGGCTGGCCTTGAATTTAGGATTCACCTGACTCAGCCTCCCAAGTTCTGGGATTACATGTGCCTGTAATTGGCTTTTTATTATGACTGTTTTTAATCATCCACAAAAATAGAGCTAATAGTATACTGAACTCCGTGTACCTATCACCCAACTTCAGCAATTATAATTTTGCCAATTATCCAGCATGGTTCTTAACAGCTAAAAATTAAAAACAACCAACAGTATTGTCACTACCTTAGTCCTTGTAGGCTGCTAAAACACAGTCCTTAGACCAAGTGTTTCATAAACAACAGGAATGTATTTCTCACCTTTCTGGATGCTAAGAAGTCTGAGATCAAGGGGTCTGATGGGGGCCTACCTTCTAGTGCATAGATCATTAGGCTCATGTATGACCTAGGGCCAACGGGAATTTTTTTGTTTTTTGAGACAGGATCTCACTCTGTAGTACAGGCTGACCTCAGCTCAAGGTGATACTCCTGCCACAGCCTCCCAGAGTGCTGGGATTACAGGTGTGACACCCTCCCCCCACCCCCGTGCCCAGCTTGGCCAATGGAGAATTCTCTGGAATGTGTTTGATAAGGACTTTACTCTCATTCATGAGGGTTTCACCCCCATGACTGAATCGCCTCCTTCCTTGCTAACATCATCACCTTGGGGTGCAGGATCTCCATACATGAATTTGAGGGGAGAGGTGTAGAATAATCTGTATCAGTCAATCATTTGGGCCTCACTAAATGGTGGTGTATATAATGCAACCATATACAGCCATTAACATTAAGAAACCAAAATGAAAGAGGGTGAGAAGGATATAGCTCAGTGGTAGAACACTTAGCATTTGTGAGGCCCTGGATTTGAGCCCCAGCACTACAAAGAACAAAGAGAAGAAAGGAATGCAATTTTTTAAAGCAAAGAAATAAAATTAATGAACTGGATCTCCATGTACTAACATGGATAGATTTCAGATCTTGTATTGGACTGAAAATGAGTTCTAAAAGTGGCTGCATCATTTATAAAGAAAGTAGAACATAAAGTCATGGGTCCATGTGTGTCTGATCTGTGAAAAAACAGAGGAGAGGGAGGCAGCAGCTCTGGATTGTGCTGGAGAGAGGAGAAGTGGGCGCAGGAATGGGGTTAAGAAAAGCCATAGAGAAACCAGGTGTTTGTAGAATAGATTCTCCTTTTGTTACATTTTTTTCTTTTTTCTTTGTTTTGAGACAAGGTCTCACTGTGTATTTCAGGCTGGCCTTGAACTCACTGTGATCCTCCTGCCTTGTTAAATTTGACATTTATCTGAGTAATACACGCGGACACTTCTGGAAGTGACTATGCCGCAGGCTTGTAACCCCTCAGTGTGCTGCCCCCACCAACGCCCCATGTCCCCAGACCAGCTCTTTGGTCCCTTCCCATGCCCACACACATTCTGCTGTCTCCTGCTCTTCTTGTGGAAGGTCTAGTTTGCATTTATTGCCCCATTCTAGATGTGTAGCCTCTTCTCTCCCTCCCAGAATGATTAAGCACATTTTCAGGCTTTCTGTAGTATAAATCATGTAGTCACATTTGAAAACATAGAATGTTTACCACGGTAGCGTTTTCTTGTCTAACTTCTCATTTTCCCGGAGTCAACATTTGCCTCATTCCTCTGTCCCCGATAAACAAATAGGCTATGTTGCCATCTCCTTTCCATGTTTTCAGAGACTTTGGCTGATCGGCCTTTTTTGCTGTACCCCCTTGGGAACCCCTGTCCCCGGGAACTTCCTGCTGCCATGCAGCCTGGGACTTCTACAGCCTCGCCAAGCTGCTGCAGATTCTTTGGCCACCTCTGCACTGGCTGCCAGAGGCCTGGACTTGTGCCCTCCTCATTCTTGACTTACTGGCTTTTTTTAGCACTCACCCCAAAGCCTCCCAGCTCACCGGGAATCGGGTAGGTAAACCTGCCAAGACCACACACGCCTGGGGGTACGTGTGCTTTACACACCCCAGTTGTCAGTAATCTAACCAGGTAGATGGTTCCAAGTTGGAAACTGCTTTCCTTCCAAAGTTGGAAGACATTGCTCCAGTTTCTTTGGACTCCAGTGTCACTGTCAAAGAGTATCATAGGCGACCTTCTTTTCTGGTTCAAAAGTGTGGGAGACCAATATATGACCCCAAGGATATCCAGCTTCTAATCTAAATATTACCTTATAAGAAAAAGGGCCTCTGCAGAAGTGACTAAGGAGCTTAACATGGGCTGATTACCCACATGGCCCTCAGTGCCATCACAGTCATGCTTGGGAAGTGGAGACTTTCTCCGAGGAGGTGATTTGGAGACAGGCAAATCCCAAGTAGGGAGGCCATAGGCCAAGGAACCTCGCCAGCCACCAGACTCTGGGGCAATGGCTGGTTCTCCCAGAGCTCCCAGAAGCAGCACAGCCCTTCCCTCGCCTGGATTTCTGACCCCTGAAACACACGTTAGATATCCGGCTTTTAAACTGAAGGGGGACACAGCCGTATTGTTTTAAGCCCCCAAGATTTTGGAATTTGTTGCTGTAGCCCCGGGAGTGGGACCCAGGCAGCTTTCCCTGGCCTTTTCCATGGGTGCCTTTGGTGTCATCCTGGGCACTCTGAGCCCACGCGGCCTTCAGTCCAGTTCTCCTTCCTCTGGTTTTCTCGTCTCCCTTGCTGGGATTCCCAGGGGCTGGGTAGTATTCTCACTGGACTAAGTCTCCTAGTGTCTTATCTTTTCTATTTTTGATAGGTTAGTCTTTCTGGGTCATGTCCTGAACTGCCTTGTAATTCTTTTATTTGTTATGTTTTAAAATTTCTGCAACCCTATTTTTAATTTCCTAGAGCTTGCTCTTGTTGCCATTTTAAAATAACTGCCACCTCTTACTTAATGGGTGCAATAGCTTTTCTTATTTCTCTGAGGAGATTAATTATAGTTTTCTAAGTGTCTGCTTTCTGTATTACTTTTCAGAGTTTCCTTTAAAAATTTCCAATTTGTTTTGGTGATTTTTTTTTTTTTTAAATTTCCTCAAATACCTGGTGGTGTTTGACTGGCCATTTGCATTGCTGCATGAGATACCAGGGCGCACAGGGAAGTCTGGGGGAAACTGGATGGCCCTTGTCTGACATTCTCTTGGGGGTCCACCAAATGTCATCTCTATGGGGTTTCTCCCATAGGCCCGCTGGCCTCTGCATCAGTCAGCTTTCTGACGTGATAACTAATGCCCGAGATAATCTGCTTATAAAGATAAGAGATTTATTTTGGTTCACAGTCTTGGAGGTTTTAGTCCATGGTTAGGTGGCCCTGTTGCTTTTGGGCTTGTGTTGCGGTAGCACATCACAATGGGAGCCATAGCAAAAGCATTCATCTCCTGGCTGGGAAGTGAGGCAGAAAAGGAAAGAGGCCAGGGTCCCACAGCTCTCTTTAAGGGCACACCCCACTGTCCTAAAATCTTCACACCTGGCTCCACTCCTAAAACTTCCACTGTCTCCCAGTAGTGCACCAAAGATGGACACCAGAGATCCAGACTGGGGCAGTTTCCTAGAGAGGCACCTTCTGGTTTGCTGCCTAGAGCAACCCTGGGAACTGCCCTGTGAGGCCAAGAGGCCACCCCTTGTTCTCTGGGGCAGCGTGGTGCCTTGCTGCCTGGGCCAGGCCTCATGGTTAGGCCATAGCCTCCAGGGACCAAGCTTCCTGTCTTCTGAAAGCACTGCTGTGTGAATGGGTGTACACACTCTGATGATGGGGTGTACGCCACCCCTGATGCGTCCCAGCAGCGTGCTTCTGTAAGAAAGAATGCCTGTCCCACCCTTCAGATCCCAGAGCTCTAGACCCAGCAGCAGCATGTGGTGCTGTCACAGGGGTGATTGCAGGATTTAGCTCAGAACCACCTGGGTATATCCAGGGGCCGAGGGTGTTTGCAGTTGCCATGATTCAAATGGGAACTGTATGGGGTCCCCAGATGTGTGATGCAGTGGGGCATCTGGGGACCTGACATCCTCAGACTTTAACCTGCTTTGGGTTTGCAGCCCACCCCTCACTTCCACCCTCTGGAACTGCCCCCAACTTTCCCAGGTGGCTGTAGCTGGGATCCTTGCTGGGCGGGGCCTCCCCCTTTAGCCTTTCATCCTCCCTGCCCGCCCTTTCCTGGGCAGCCACCAGCCCCACACCACGCACATTTTCCTTAACCTCCGTCCTCTGTGTCCGCTTTCCCGCTCTGTTGTCCTTGTAGTCTGCTGTTTAAAAAGGAAAGCCCTCACTGATGTTTTAGTGGGATTTCACGAGGGAATGGAAACAAATCCGTGTGTTTGATCCACTACATCTCACTAGATGTATTTAGTGTTTCATTAAAAAAAAAAAAGGAAAAGAGCTCCTGGAGCCTAATACCCTCTAGTTCACCTGCTTTCTCTTTCGTCAGGAACTTTCTAAAAGTTCTTGTCCAAACTTCGGGGCATTGGAGACAGAGACTTCCGCTCCACTGCCCCAGCTTCCTCAGAGCCCGAAGCTCTCAGGCCATTCCTTTGTATCATCTCTTTCCTCTGCCTGTCCCTGTCTGGGGAGGTTCCACGTTGTCTCACTGGGAACAGTGCCCTGATGTCTGCCTCCAGCTCAGAGCTTTCTCTGGACTTGAGACTCATGTCTAGCTGTTTGTCCTCCCCACCCGGTGCTGGCAGCCAACTCCAGTTCTTGTCTGTTTTCATCTGATATGAGCTGTTGATTTTGCCTTCTTAGTATTATTTTTTTTTGTTTTTGGCTTTTGAGACAAGGTCTTGCTGCATAGTTAAAGCTGGCCTTGAACTCACTAGGTAGCCCAGGCTGGCCTCAACCTCAAGATGATCCTCCTGCCTCAGCCTCCCAGTGCCAGGATTACAGGTGTGTGCCACCATGCCGGGCATCCTCTAAGTATTCTTGCCCTGTCTACTCCTCCATCTTTCCTGCTCAGATCTCATTTCCCTCACCAGCACAAGAGCTTCTTGCCTTACTTCCCCCTGGTCCTCATGTCCGACTTCCTCAGAGCTGCCAGAGTGGTCCCTGTCAGCTATAAATGTGTTTCTCCCCTGCCCGGTTTTCCCATAGCCTTCTCTGACACGGAAGAGCGTCTGTGCGCTGTTTCTGGGAGTGTGAGCTCTTGACCTGAAGCCCAGCTGTCTGCCTGGGCGACTTCCGGCTTCACTGGGTCAGTCACCACGCTATCACTCCTGCTGTCCCACAGCTCCCTCCTCTGCCTGACCCCCTTCCTTGGTCATATCCCTCCCTCCTTGCCCTCAGCCTCGTCCTCTTTTAAGATCTCTCTCAGGCGTCTCTACTTCTGGAAGCCTTCCCGCTGGCTCAACCCTGTGCTCTGAGCAGTCGCAAGCCTGGCTCGTCACTGTTCACTTCTTTCTGCTGCCTCCCACTCAGCCTGCACCGGCTGATCAAAGTCCTAAATAGCTGTGTGCTCTGGAACAAGTGCTCTGGAGCAACCGCTGTGACTGCAGCAGGGTCAGCAGATGAGAGAAGGCCACACTCGCACCCTCACAAGGCTTCCTCCGCCCCTGATTTCTGGATCCGCTTGGGTCTGACTGACTGGGGAGCTGGAGCACTCTGCTTCTCCACGGCTACTGGCTACCAGCTACCGTAACAAAACACCGACATGGGGTGGCTTAAAACAAGAGAGATTCTGGCCTTACAGTTATGGAAGTTAGACATCCAGAGTCAAGGTGCCATCAGGGCTGTGCTCCCTCTGAGAGCTGTCGGGAAGGGTCCTTCCTTACCCCTGGCTTCCTGGGCTTGGAGAGGCATCGTTCCCGGCATGCGGTCATCATTTCCCCGTATTTTCACATCATCTTCCTTTGCGTGTGTCTGTCACTGTGTCCACATTTCCCCTTTTATAAGGACACCAAGCACATTGAATTAGGGCTCACCCTAATGACCCTCCCACACACACACTTCACTTGAGTATCCAGTAAAGGGCCCATTTCCAAATAAGGTGAAATCTGGGGCCAAGATTTCAGCGTATCTTTTTGAGTGGACACAATTCAACCCTTAACGCAGGATGAAATCTGCTTGTCCTGAAGCCCCTGGGCTTACTGAGTCCCTCTGCCATCCAGCCCCGCCCACTGCCTCCACCTTGGAATGAAGGGAGTGGGCCGAGGGCGAGCAGCTCTTCTGTGGTGCAGCAGGGAGGCGGGAGGAGGGCCAGGGAGCTTCTCACACCACTTCCAGACGGCTGCTGTGTCTGCTGGCTGTCTCCTTGCAAAGCACAGTCCAGACATATTTAGTGTTGAGACTTTGGTGTCCCCGACCCCAAAGTCTGTGAGACTCAGTCTGTGGGTTCCTACTTATAGGCTGAGTCTGGGTTCGTGTTGGCTGCTTTAAAAAAGTACCACAGATTGAGCGACTTATAAACAATGGAAGTCAACTTGGAACAGTTCTGGAGGCTGGGAAGTCCAAGGTCAAAGTTTCAACATGTGCATTTGGGGAAGAAACAAACAGTCCATCTGCCAGGTGCTCTTTATGGACCCTGCCCTGTTGATCTTCCTCGTGTCCCATCAGCAGCACTCTGGGCTCTAACCTGTGCATGGGGGGGTGGAACACTGCTGTGTCCCTTTAGCATCTACATGCTGCTCCTAGAAAGGGCCATGTCTTTGAAATCTTTGTCTAAGTGCTCCATGGTATCTCTGAGAATCTTAGTAGCTCCACACTGATCTGCAAACTCTTTGCATAGCCCAAAAGATTCATTTGTCCATTCACCAGACACTAATTTTGCCTTTGGGTGCAATGCAGTGTATTATGGTGCAGGTTGGGGGACAAAAAGAAAAGGATGTTGTACCTGAGGTCCTCCAGTATTTGAGATGGGAGATGGGTAGGTCAGCCCGCGGTTGTAACATGAAGTGCTCCTTGCTGAGGACACAGGGGTGACCTCAGGAAGAGCCCCCTCAGCATAAGGAAAGTGAATGTAGCAAGGCCCATGACAGTTGGCCAAAGGGACATGGCTGCCCCAGGGGAGGTATTGGAACCAACTGGGGAGACAGAGTGTCCAGGAAGGCATTCCTGAGCTGAGTCCTAAAAGATGTGGCGAAATCAGGGCAAGTAACCTTCCCATGAGCCTTCCCCATGGCAGAGTGCATGTGCCAGGGGCAATGCTGTGCCTCCCTGCTTGGCTGGTCACGTGGTGAGGGAGCTGTGGGCTGGCAGTGATGGCTCTTTGCACCAGGGGGCAGTGTTTGTTCTGAGATTCTCACTGCACCCCTGAGGCTGGGCTAGATCGGGTACTTCCCTCTACCCTGGCAGGGGTGGGAGTAGGGCTGTCTTCTTCCTGCCACGCCCCTCCAGGCCCACATAACCCCTCACTCACCTCCTTTTTCTAAGACCCTCTTTGTCCCTCAGCCACTCAGGGCTGCCTTCCCCTTAGCTGCAACCTTTTAATGGAGTGTTGCTGGGTACTGTGGGTCCACACGGTGGCCTGTGATCCTGGCAACTCAGCTCAAGGCAGTGTGGCTCCAGGCCACCTCCGAGCATAAGCAGCCACCATGCTGTTGAGGCCCAGAGACCCTGTGGGTGGAGCCTCAGCTGGCGCCCTCGTGCCGTGCCCCTTTGTGCCTTTGGTCTTCTGTATCTGTCACCTGCATTGTTCCTCGTGCCCTCCCCTCCGTTCTCACTACCCAGAAACCTCAGCCTCAGTTGTCCTCTCTCAGATGCTTTGATATCAGCTGCGACAGCCTGAAAGCCAGGCGCATCCTCCTTTCATCTGTCCCTGCTGGCTGCCAGCCCCAGGGCCCCAGTGGACATGGTTAGGACAGGACAGCGAGGAGCAGCCTGGAGCGAGTGGCCTATCCATCAGAAGCTGCTGCTGCCACAGCCCGAGTCCTCTGCCAGGACTCTTTCTGGTTCACCCATGTTGGCTGGCAGTAGTCCAGCTGGCTGGGCAGGAAGGGTGGAGTGTAGGTGTCGGGCCGAGGGGAGGGAGGCAGACGGGGCCTTGGTGGTTTATGGGATATTCCCAGGGCCTGAGCTGCACTGCCTTCTGGTCACCTGGCTGCTGCTCTCCAGCAGGGCTTTGAGACGTTTGCTGAGCTCTGGGGACTGCAGGCTTCTCAGTGCCCACACACTGCCATGGCCCTAAGCAGGGCATTGCCTTTCCCTTCCTCATGGCTTCCCACCCACAGTTGCCCTCTAAAGGGAGGACAGGGACAATTAAGACTGGACTGATGTGGATCCTAGCAGGAAGGGTCCAAGCCTGCTTCTTGGCTGCAAGAGCTGTTGGGGGCCGCCCTGCCCTGATCCCATCTGCTCTGGCCCCCAGGCTGCTCTGACCAAGAACTCACCACACTGGCTGTACAGTCTAGGCCCAGAGTGACCAGAATATGGAAGAGGTAGCCTGGTAGAGTCGCTTAGGTGTGAAGTCACAGAGTTTCTGGGGACATTGATGACTTGTGAAGTTGCAGAGTTTCCAGGGACATTTTATGAGTTGTTGGTGAAATAACTTATCTGGGACACATGACCTCCCTCCCCCAACACACTGAGCCCTTAGCCCTGTGGGCAGTAAAGAGTGCTGTTGATGGCCTGCTGGAGTTCAGATTTTTTTTCAGGACTCCATTTTAGGGATTGAATTTTTTGGCATCTACTGGGTTTCTGAAGAAAGTCACCATTTACTCCCATACTTGGGCGACATCCCTAATCCCTAACAGGTCTGAGCTCCCAAGGATACAAGTTGGACTCCAGACTGGTTCTGCCTGTTACTTTATCCCACCGTGCGCTACTCTGTTTCTGTAACATGGTTGTCGGGGACCGAGAACAGCCTCCACACAGGAGTGGCAGTCCCCAGAGGTTCACTGTTCACTATTGTGTTCCCTCTTGCCGGCACCAGGACACAGGCAGAGCGCCACAGCTGTGTGCCATGAGAGCCACGTAGGCAGCTCGCTGGGACAGGGAGATGATGTCTAGGCCTTGCCCTGTGGTATCCCGACATCACAGGCTCTTTCTGGACTCCACAGTTTTCACACCCTTTGGGTGGGGGAACACTGAGCTGCTGAACCCAGTGTTGGGGGAAAAAACCAAAACCACAAGAGATGGAAACTCTGTGAGCCACTCTGAGAGGCAGCAGGGTAGAAGCAGGTGCGCCAGATGCCCCTGAAATCGCAGGTTCTGGCTCACAAATAGTTGTTTACGCTTCCCCCGGTGACAGTCACAGCTGTCTGATTTCTGTCTCAAACGTACAACCTGAGGCCAAGAGAGGGATCTGTCAGTCAGCATTTGCAGAAAATAGCAAACAGCCTCTGGCAGCACTCTGGAGAGGGAAGTGGGGTGAGGGGTCTTGGGGAGATGGCACTTACTTTATCCCCTATTTCTGCAGTGAGAAAGGAGAAGGTTGCCTGTCAGTGTCAGCAGCAGCTTGGTGTACCCGTGCTCCCGTCATGCTGGCAGGACCCAGAAGTGCCTCTACACTGGAGCAGGGGCCCCTTGTCCCTGACAGCCCCTGTCAGAGGCTGTGGCTCAGCTGAGCGTGAGAGCCAAGTTCGATCAACTGGACTCTCAGTTTTTTGTTTTTTTTTTCTTTTTCTTTTTATTAGTACCTGTCTGTGGTACACAATGATCACATTTCTCCTGGGGAGTTGGTATGTGTATGTAACACAACCTTTTTTGGTAACATCAAATTTATCTGTTTTTAAGTCTTTACCAAGTTAATCATCACAAACACAGATTTACAGCCAGACTAACAGACCAAAACCACGTAAAACGATTACACTAAATCAAAGTACAATTTTAGATATTTTGGTCATGCTAGATTACAGTAACTTTTCTCTCTCTTTTTCCTAATGTGTGTCTTTTATTTCATATTTTTATATAGGGTTTCTCATGTCAGAGAAACCACGTAAAATGTAAGCTTATGTATCTGACTGACTTCAATAACATTATGGTCTCAAATGCACCCATTTTTCACAGATGACTCAAGTTTATCCTTTATGACAGAACAGTTCTCCACTGTGTATAAACATGACATTTCTCTACCCATTCATCTGTTAATGGACACGTGGGCAGCTTCCAAGATTTAGCTATTATGGATTGTGCTGCAATAAATAGGGGTGTGTATGGGTCACTGATATGAAGTGTTTTACTCTCTGGGGAAGATACCTAGGAGGGGAATAACTGGATCAAGTGGAATTTTTAGTTTTAGCTTTTTGAGGAATTTCCGTATTGATTTCCATAGTGGTTGTACTAGTTTACATTTTCACATACAATAAAGAAGCCTTCTTCTTTTCCTGCAGCCTCTCTAACATTTGTTATTATCTGATTTCTTGAAGATCGCCTTTCTTTCTGGAAGAAGATGGAATCTCAGTGTTGTTCTAATTTGCGTTTCTCGCATGGCCAGTGACACTGAATACTTTTTCCTGTAATCGGTCATTTGTACTTCATCTGAGAAGTGTCTGTTCATCTCAGATGCTCAGATGCCCACTTTTTGATTGGGTCTTTAAATTTGGGGGGCCTGGGTTTTTTTTTTTTTTTGAGTTCTTTATATATGCTAGGTATCAGTCCTCTGTCTGGAAAGCAACTGCCGAAAATTTTCCTCAGTTTTTAAGGCAGATTCTTAGCCATATTTGTCAACTTTAAGGACTTCTCGATGACCACCCACCAAGCTAACGCCCCCAAGGCAGAGTACAGCATGGGCCAGGTGGGAGCCTGGCTCCTGGCTCTCCCCATCTCTGTTGTCTGTCCTGGGGTGACAGTGACAGGGCGCACCTGCACCGGTGCTGGCCTGAGGGGTCGCATCTGGAAAGCGCCTGATGAGGACGGAGGCTGTGTAAGCCAGGAGGCCAAGAGAGGCTGGAGCAGGCAGCGAGCAGCAGAGGTTTCCAGGGGGTACACAGGTGTCCGAGGCCTTCTCCCGGCTTCACCTCAGGCAGTCTACCTCTCTCCCGGGGGCCTCTACCCCCTGTTCCCCTGCCTCCATCACCCCAGCGCTGGGCAGGCCTCCCCTGGTTCAGCTGCAGGGATGAGATGGGGCCTGGCAGCAGCGGGACTCTGCCCACTCAGTTCCTCCCTCTGAGCCACGCCAGACCCCTCCTCAAACCCAGACAAGCCTGTCACACCAGCTCGTGAGGGTCCTGCGTGCAGAGGGACCCTGGCACGGTGTGAAGAGGAGGGCACAGCAGAGTTTCCCCGCATGGACCCTGATTCTGGGAAGGCCTGGATTGCAGGCTGGGGAGGGCAGTGGGATTAAACAAGAGGAAAATTGAGTTTATCATTTTCTAAAGAGGGTGGTGGTGTACCAGGGTGGTGAAGAAGGTTGCTGGCAAGGGTCACATGACTGTGGCAGTGAACTGAGCTTGGGACAGGTCATCCTTGCCCTCCATTCATAGGACGCTCTCCCCAGCAGCCCTCCCAGGCCCCACTCTCCCTACTGGTTGACATTTTCAGGCCTTTAACCTCAAACAGCAGCCCGTCCTAAACCCGTCACACACGTGTACAGCCTCGGGCCAGTTCTCCCACAGTCTTGCTCATTGCTGAGGGGCCAGGGGAGCAGCAGCCTGCGGCATGGGGCTCACCCACGCTGCAAGATCACCTCTCTGCACCCTCCCCCTTCCTACAGCCAGAGGCCCAGGCCCAGGCGGCCTCTGGGGCCCAGGAGCCAGTGCCCCTTACCTTACTTTCAGCCCTGGCTGTTGGCTAAGGCCCAGGCTTCCAGCAGTCTGGTGCTGAAGAACTTTGTATCCTGCAACCAGTGACCTCGAGCAGAGCAGCAGCTGGCTGTAGCTTCTCCGTGGTGTCCTCTGTGAGTGGAAGGCCACCGGTGCTTGGCAGGTGCAGGGTGAGCACTCTGGGGTAGGAGCAGCCCCACACACCCCACTTGAGTGCCAGGGGCTTTTTCTGACGGTAGCAGAAGTGCTCTCTGCCAGGGCTGTGGGTTTGCTCTGGTGTGTGCAGGCGTGGCTCGTGCAGGGGTCCTGCTCAGCCAACTGCAGAGCGTTTGGAGTGTGGCTGCGCTGCCATCACAGGGAGGAAAATCTGATGGGCCAGGGAGGCCAGTGTGTGTGCACGTACAGATGGGAAGGGTGCTGGTGCCGGCTGTGGGGGGCTGGGAGGAAGTTGGGGGATTCCTTCTTCATCTCATGTTCATCTAGGAAGAGGAAAGGATGAGGAGATAAAGAGTGATGGTGGCTGGCATTTGTCACTTGGGGCCTGCTGTTTCAGGTCCACTGTTGCTTGGATCTCTGGGGTAACCTGTGTAAGCTGGAGTGGTAGCGCCCAGGGTTACCCATGAGAAAACTGGGCTGGGGAAACCACAGAACTGGGGAAGGCAGAGCTGGGCTCAGGCCAGGCCAGAATCAGCAGGCTCAAGCTGGGCCTCCACCTGCCTGGGAGGTGGGGGCTGCTCTGCACCCCACGTCCCCTGCTCTGACTTCAGCCAAAAGGCCCTTATGATTTTGTGTCTGCCCAACATAGAAATCCTACACCCAGGGCTGGTCGCTTAGTTCTCAAGTTCAGCCCTGCTTTTACGGCCATCTGTGGGGACAGGCGGGCTCAGCAGGGCATTTGTCCTTCCCCACCAGTCATCGCCCTGGGTTCTCCATGAAGGGGGACTACTAGGGAATCCCTGGCCCTCCAACAGCATTCGTGAGGGTCCCAGGTGAGCATGAGTGTGAAGGGGCTCACTGGGGCAGGGGACAGATAGTTCAGCAGTCTGTCATTTTCTTGACTATCAGCTCAGGGGGTGCTTGGAGGCCATGCTGTGGGGCAGAGGTCGGCCCTCTAGGGGATCTGGGGCTGATGGCCTTTTGGCATAACATGGAAGGGAATCCTCTGTTTATCTGGGAAAGGAAGTGGGGAGTGTGTACTGCAGGGAGGTGGAACAGATTGCAAAAAGGACCTATTTACCCAAAGATAGGGGGTCAGCAAGTACCCAGGGGTCACAGGAGTAAAACCTCCCAGCTATGAGCAAGAGGCAGGTCTTTCTGGAAATAGCTTGAGCCTTCCTGGAGGTTTAGGACCATGGTGTCAGTGGGTTTTTCCCAGCTGAGAGGCTGCCCAACCACAGACAGGACAGGCTTAGCCGGGGCCATAGGTAGGGCTGGCGAGGTGTACGGGGGTCCTCTGGCCGTCTTCTCACCTGGGAACTCCCCTTGCCCTTCTTCTTCAAAGGTATTCCTGTTCCCCCTGGGTATTTCATTTTGTTTTCTAACTATATTTGATGCATCCTCCATGGAGAAAATATGGGAATTTTTCCATATGGAAATATAGGAAAAGACTAAGGGAGGTGGAGAAAATAGCACTGCTTTCATCGGGGCCTGTGGGAGTGAGGGGCATAGCACACTAACAGATTCTGCCTGTTGTCACCTAGCTTTAAAGAAAGCTTCATGAGATCCTGCCATTTATCATCTCATTTTCTCACTTTCATGCTTTATCATGAGTATTTCCCATGTTACTGAAACCCATACAGACACATTACTACATGTGGTGCCCCTGTGCTGGAGTTTTATGCTTCATGTTATTTGCTGTTGTAAATAATGCTGTTTTGAACATCTTTAATGCACATATCTTGGCTCCCATTTTAGCATATTTGGATTCCTACAGTGGTAAGGTATAAATGTTTTAAAGGTTCTTGATAGATTTATAGATGGCTCCCAGTGAAGCTGCCCTGATAACCAGACCAGGCCTGTGACTGTCTCCTGTGGACCTTACCAAACTGCACAGTGTGGTTTAGGACACTCACTAAGCAAGAGCATGCTGTGTCCTAATGAGTGTTTGATGTTGGGGGAGGGGAAGCCTCACGTATTTACTGCTTTGTTGCTGTGCTTGTCCTAGAGGAGCCCTGTGCCTCTTTTTTACTCTACCCTACAAAATAATTTGGGCTTATTTGACCTGGCCCTGAGCAGAATGGACATCTGGTGCCCAGGGGTGGGTGAGATTTGCACCCCACATCTACTTTCCGGTGTGTGTCTTAGACTGCCAGCACCACCTGCTCACAGCGAGGAAACAGTTCTCCTCCTGGCAAGCAGCTTCCGATCACCCACCCAGAACAGAACTCAGAGAATTGGAGGCTGCCGGTAGATCTGCGAGTGGGAGAGAAGGGATGTGGACATCCGCATTCTCCCTGCACTGCGCAGGGCGTGAGGGCAGCTCTTCTCCACCCTGGGCACCTAGCTGATACTTGGCACCTCTGTGGGGGACGCTGGGCACTCCCTGAGGTCCATTCTTCTGACAGATTAGCAGTAGGTATGGTTTCACTTGTTATTCTGAAGTGATTTCAGAATTGTAAAAGTAGCACAAAGAGTTATCTTCTGTCCCCCAATTCCCCTCATCCTTGTACTTGCTTCATTGCTCTCATGTTTTCCTGAACCACTGGAGCATACAGTGCAGGCATGGTGCTCTCCACGCCCCGCACACGTCCATGCTTTTTCCTAAGGACGAGGATGTGCTCTGACCTAACCCCACCCCACTGAGCAAGATGAACGTTAACACCCTACTGTTTACCCTGCCAGTGTTAAACTTCATCATTTGCCTCTCAGTGACCTTCAGAGCAGCAGGAATGCAGGGTCCATGTTTGGTGCTGTGTTTGGCCTCCTTTCATCTGAAACTATCCTGTGGCTGCTTGTCTCTCACAAGCTTTGTGGTATTTGAAGAGTGCAAGCCAGTGCTTAGGTGGGGTTTCCCTTAATTTGGGTTTGCTCTTCTTTTTCTGGTTAGAGCCAGGCTGGACACGTAAGGTGGGAGCCCAGGGAGCACTTGTCTTTGGTGAATCTCATCAGGAGGCACCGGAGGTGGTTTGGTGCTTGGTCAACATATGGCATTTGTCTGGTTTCTCCACCTTGCAACTACGGTGATCCTCGCCTTAGGCAAAGTTTTGCTTTTCTTCATTTACAGCTATCTGTGGTCTGTCATGGTCCAGAAATAGTAAATGGAACATTCCAGAAACAAAAAACCCAGAAGTTTTAGATTGGGTGCTGTCTGGGTAGTGTGATGAAATCTTACACTGTCCTCTTTCCCGCCAGAGACATGAGTCACCCCTGTGCCCGGCACCTCCACACTGTGTTCTCTGCCCACCTGTGGTAGCTGTCTCGGTTCTCAGCTCGACTGTGTGGCATCGCCACGCTTACGTTCAAGTAGCCCCTAGTTTACTTTAATGGCACCAAACTACAACAGGAGTGATGCTAGCAATTCAGATATGCCAGAAGGAAGGCATCCTTTACTTCCCTTAAGTGAAAAAGTTGTAGGTTTCCCAGGTTAAAAGGAAAGAAAAAACTCTTGTGTGGTTGCTCAGATCTACAGTGCAATAAGGTACTTTGGAGAGAGACCATATTCATATAGCTTTTTTTACAGTGTGTTGTTATAATTATTCTATTTTATTATAACTTATTGTTTATCACTGACTTACTGAGCCTAATGCATAACTTAAACGTCATCACAGGTGTGTGCATAGGGAAAAGCATAGTACATGTGGGGGTCTGTACTGTCTGCAGCTTTAGTCTTAGGATGAGTCTCCACAGATTGGGGGGCGCACCGACTATAATAAGGACAAGCTGAAAGTGTTTTTATTGCCCTCCATATTAGAAAAATGAGGGGCCCACGGGCCAGCAAGGAGACCTACCCTGTCTGTGTAGGTTTGACACAGATGCCCCTCCTAGTCTGGTACCCTGCCAGCTCCTCCTCGGTGCCATCTTACTCTGCCCCTGAACTCAAGTCTGACCCTTCCTGTGCCTACCCGAGGACTGGCCCTACACTTCCCATTTCCTCCTCATTCTTGGGTGCCTCTCAATGTTGGTAGATCCCAGGGCGCAGGGCTGCCCCACTTCTCTGCAGAGTGTCCTCTCTCTGGCTCTGCACTGCATCCAGTGCTAATGGTGCTGGGTTCTGCCTCCTTGACCGTGGCTCATCTGTGAGTTCCGCCCCACCCCAAGCCCGCCTGTTTCTCTCTAGTGTTCCTCAAGGGGGACTCTAGCAGGACTCTTCCCCTCAGCATCAGTGGCCTCTCAGCAAATCTTGCTTGTTGTACCCCAGATATCTCTCACCTCAACCCCAGGGCTCCCACCCTAGTCAGAGGCTCTGTGGTCTCACCGCTGGCCCGTTCGGAGAGAGATGTTTCAACTGTGCACCAAATCCCACCCCTGACTTCCGGCCATGGCCAGGAGAGGCCCGAGAGAAGCCCCAGGCTCCCTGCTCTCCAGCCTCCTGGCGGACACCAAGCTTGTCCCCCTCATGGCCTTGGCAGTTGCTGTCCTGCCCATCTGTGCATGGCTGCCTTTCTCCACATTAAGGTACCTGCCCCAGTGACCCCCTTCCCCAGAGAAATTCACAAAACATTGTTTCCTGTCTTGCAGGCACTTGTCATGATCCAGAATGAGCTTGTTTATGCCTGATTTTTCTTTTCCTTTGTTCTTTTGGTGGCTAAGCCTCCCAAGAAAGTGGGTCCTTTGCTGTCCTAAGGCCTCAAACTGTGCCAGGGTCAGCCTTTGGACTGACTTCCTCCCCTGTTCTTTGTCTAGAATTTATTTCCTCATGTCTTCTGTTCTCTTTCCTGTCTATTCTGTCTTTACTTCCCCTTCTTACCATATTGCTGGCTATCATGTGATTCCAGAGCTTTTGCAATATTTGTTTTATGTATTGGGTTTGTTTTAATGGTCCTTACTTAAACCAAAATGGCTGAGTCAAGCATTTTAAATCTTTACTAAGAAATTAATCACATGGCTGGATACAGGCCCTGTCACAGGAGTGGATGCTGGCTTGGGCCCTGCTCTGAGCAGCCGTCTTTTCCAACTCACCTGGGCCTGGGTGTCCTTCACTTAGAAAATGAAAAGTCAGGGATGGGAATACAGCTCAGCAGTGCAGCTCCCACCTGGCAAACACGAGGTCCTGAGTTTGATTCCCAGTACACACACACACACACACACACACACACACACGAGGCCTACTTCCCAGGCCTCTACATTCTGGCATGAAGGTTGTCCTCAGTTGATATAAAAATAAGCCAACAACTTTTTTTTTTTTTTTTTTGGTGGTATCGGGGATTGAACTCACAACCTCATGCTTGCCAGGCAGGTACTTATGCCACTGAGCTAAATCCCCAGCCCATACCAACAACTTTTTTGCTGTGGTACAATGCACATGACCTGGAGTTTACCCTCTTAACTGTGACATGCACAGTGCTTTGGCATTAAGTAGATGCACATTGTTTGCCACAGTGCCCATTGTCCACCCACAGAACTCTTGGCAGCTTGCACATCTGAGACTCTGTCCACAGTAACACTCTCTCCACAACCTCGCCCCTCCCACCATGCTCTTTCACCTCTGTGATTCACCACATAGGGACTCCCGTGAGTGGACTTGTCTTTCTGTGACTGACCTATTTCTTTTGCCCTCGGCGATTGTTGTTGGTAATGTATTTAGTGGCCCTCAGTAGAAAGGACCGTTCCTGCTGTTTTTGTAAAAATCTGCCTTTTAACTATGCTGAGCCCATTACTGCCCTCTGTGGCCAGTGAGCTGGACCCTGACGGAGAGACCAAGCTGAGTGTTGGCAGGGGGAGGTCCTGTCTCTGAGCCCTGCCGGGGCCTTGCGCCTGCACAGAGAATCGAAAGGGCCAGGCAGATACATGCAAGACATGTGCACCTCAGTCCCAAAGACTGCTTCATGAGCTTGAAATTGGAGAACTTTCCAACACCACAGTGCACGTTAGATCCTGGGGCTGAGCTGGGGGTCTCGCTGGCTTCTCCTGAGCAGCTCAGCACAGCTGGAACGGGGGTGGTGCTGGCCTCCGTGTGGGGCTGGGGACGTTCCCATTTTGAGGGGCCTCAGCATCCCAGGCTGTTCTAACCTGGACTTGCCTGCCCTCCCCAGATGCTGAAGTTCCAGACAGTTAAAGGAGGCCTGAGGCACCTGGCGATCTGCCGAACCTCCACGGCCTCCGCTGCCTCCCCAAATGTCCGGCGCCTGGAGTACAAGCCCATCAAGAAAGTCATGGTGGCCAACAGAGGTGAGCCCTCCAGGCTGGCAAGCCGAGCCCAGGCCAGCCCCGTCCCAGCTCCCTCCTCATCCGCCCGCCCCTGCCCCCCTGCTTCTCTAACGACCTGGGAGCCTTAACTGCTCGACATTGCCCCCAGGTGAGATCGCCATCCGAGTGTTCCGGGCCTGCACGGAGCTGGGCATCCGCACCGTGGCTGTGTACTCCGAGCAGGACACGGGGCAGATGCACCGGCAGAAAGCAGACGAAGCCTACCTCATCGGCCGCGGGCTCACACCGGTGCAGGCCTACCTGCACATCCCCGACATCATCAAGGTGGCCAAGGTGAGCCGGTCCCGAGTCGGGGTGGGGGTGGGAGGGGGTGCGGAGGGGGAGGCCACAGAGACTGAGAGGCGCCTGCCCACCTGCCCCACCGCAGGAGAACAACGTGGACGCCGTGCATCCTGGCTACGGATTCCTCTCAGAACGCGCGGACTTCGCCCAGGCCTGCCAGGATGCTGGCGTCCGCTTCATCGGGCCAAGCCCGGAGGTGGTCCGCAAGATGGGCGACAAGGTGGAGGCCCGGGCCATCGCCATTGCTGCAGGTGACACACAGCTCCTCATGAGGGGCTGGCAGGGAAGGGCCAGCAGGAGCGCTTCTCCATGGCAGTGTGACAGGGACACTAGCTGGTTACAGAATCCCCTGTACCTGTCCCCCAACAGGTGTCCCAGTGGTCCCTGGCACGGATGCCCCCATCACTTCCCTACACGAGGCCCATGAGTTCTCTAACACCTACGGCTTCCCCATTATCTTCAAGGCCGCCTATGGGGGCGGCGGCCGTGGCATGAGGGTCGTGCACAGCTATGAGGTGAGCGGAGGTGCAGGTGTCACTGAGGGCCGGGAACAGGATAGGCAGACCACTGTGGGGCCTAGGACGTGACCCCGGCAGGGCTCTGGGAAGTGGGTGGGGTCACAGTGGAGGACCACACAGGGCCAGGCCCCAATGCCCATCTGGCCTTGCTGGCCCTCCCAGGAGCTGGAGGAGAACTACACCCGGGCCTACTCTGAGGCGCTGGCGGCCTTCGGGAACGGAGCGCTGTTTGTGGAGAAGTTCATTGAGAAGCCGCGCCACATTGAGGTGCAGATCTTAGGTGAGTGGGGGGCGTCCTGAAGCCTCAGCCTGGGCTACCTCGCTGGGTGGCAGGAGGTAGGAGCTGACATCTTCCTGGTTGACAGCTGCCAGCCCGTGGGACAAGTCCTTCCAGGGCACTAAGGAAAGGGGCTATGGGAACTGCTGACAGTAAGGTTTTGCCAGCTCTCCTGCTAGCTGCCACTCTTCACAGCAAACTGGCTCTGTCTGGCCAAAGTGCCTAGGTGGGGGCTACAGGCGTATCCAAGAGGCATCTGGATTCCAGAAAAGGCTGAGTCCCAGTTACCATTGTCCCAGGGGACCAGTATGGGAACATCCTGCACCTGTATGAGCGGGACTGCTCCATCCAGCGGCGGCACCAGAAAGTAGTGGAGATTGCCCCTGCTGCCCACCTGGACCCCCAGCTTCGCACACGGCTCACCAGCGACTCTGTGAAGCTTGCTAAGCAGGTGAGGGAGGGAGCTCTGGGGACAAGGCAGGACAGGACAGGAGCCTCTCCCAGGGCAGGCATCATAGTAGGAGACCTGGGGGGCCTCTAGAGAGCAGAGAGACCAAACTGACCCTCTCAGGGAGGGGCAAAGGGGTCTCCTGGAGGTCAGAATGCACTTGGCATCCTCTCTGTGGGACAGTTGGGCCTGCAGCCCAGAGTGGCTGAGAAAAAAGAGACAAGCCCTGCCGTTCACACACAGGGAATGGCACGCGCATGCATGCACGCACACACACACACACCACACACGCGCGCGCGCACAGCTTCCCTTTGATAACAGCTCACAGCTGAATAAAGGGATGAGAACTGTGGATTCTATCAAAATGAAGACACTGCCCCTTGCTCACTCTTAACTTCTCCTGCATCACATTTGTCACATCCACTTCCTAACTGATGCCCCTCTGTCTGCCTCTGAGTCTCTGGAGGTGCCAGAGAGGGCCCCTGGGGTATACAGCAGCAGGAAGTACTGAGCTGTGCACCCCACCAATGACGTGGCCCAGCCTAGCTTGGTGGCACCTGTGCCAGCAGATGTGTGGCACGGACTCTGCCTTCTGATTGTCCTGGGCCTGGCTCCTTAGAGCCCAGGCAAGGCCGCACTGTCCCAGGTTCCAGCCCTGTGGCCTCCGGAGCTGTGCCACCTTAGCTCTCCCAGACAGCCTGGGCCCAGAGTAGGTGACAAACATCGGATGATCCCGTGCCTCCCCAGCAGTGGAAGCAGAGCCGTGCTCCGTGGGTCAGGGTCTTCTGCAGAGCTGGGAAGGCATGGTCTCACCTCGACCTTGCCTAGGTTGTTCCCCACGCCATTGACACTCACAGTAGGTTTAGTGGAGCCCTTGTACATCTGTGATGCTGGCAGCATTAGAAGTGAAGCTCGAATTAGGGTTGCAGTCTGAGAAAACCATCATCTGCCGGGTCCTCTCAAGTGACGTCTCAAGAGGATGAGAAGTGATGACAGAATAGAGGAGACAGGAACTTTCTGCAACTCCCTCCATGGAGAGCAGGGTCCAGGAAGCCCAGGTCTCCAGGTCCAAGGGGCAGGCAGGCCAGAAGACAAGGGCACAGGCATCACCAGCTCTAGGGGAAGTGTCCTGCATCCCAGGTATTAGCTCTGGGGCAGGGCTGGTGGCTACTGTCCATCTGTCTGTGCGCAGCATTGCCACAGGCTGTTCAGTCCTGGAAGGCACCTTATGGGTGGGTCCCCGTGGACACCCTCTTACCACCCCATACCTGCACCTGGCTGCCCCCACAGGTGGGCTACGAGAATGCTGGCACCGTGGAGTTCCTGGTGGACAAGCACGGCAGGCACTACTTCATTGAGGTCAACTCCCGCCTGCAGGTGGAGCACACGGTCACCGAGGAGATCACAGAGTGAGCCAGGGCCCAGGGGAGGGACAGCAGGGGGTCTTCTGTCACCTGGCCCCAGGCAGCGGCTGGGGCTGTAGCGCACTTGCTTCTTTGGTAGAGGACAGGAAGGATCCAGAGATTCAACTTTTAAAAAGTTATTATAAAATAAGTATCTGGGTATGGTAAAAATTGATACAAAGGAGCGCATAAAAATGACTCAGGCACCCACCCTCAACATATCAGGCTGCCCCGTGAAAAGGCACATCGCCTCCATCACCAGATGAAGAAACTGAGGCCCAGGCGTTGTCTTGTCCATGTCACGCAGCTGGGGCTGGGACCCTGGTCTTTGTCCTGCCTGTAGCTGTGCTGTGTCTCCTGTGTGCTCTCTTAGTCTCTTGGTATGTTTCCTTCCTTAAACAAAAAAACTGTGTAATCTGAAGCAGTTATGATGTTTGATATAGTTTTTTTTTTTTTTGGTACTGGAGATTGAACCCAGGGCCTTTGCACTGAGCTCTATCCCCAGCCCTTTTATAAAATTTGCTTATTTTTAGTTAGGGTCTTGTTTGGTTGCCAAATTGCCCAGGTTGGGTTCAGACCTGCAGTCCTCCTGCCTCAGCTTGCTAGAGTGCTGGGATTACAGGTGTGCACCACCACACCCAGCTAGAATTTGTATCCTACTTTAAAATTTATTGAAGGCATTCCCCCAGCCAGCCATTATTCTTTCTAAATACTTTTAATGGCTGCATAATATTTTACCATCTGTATATTTTAAAACTCAGGCATGTCACCTTCTATTAGGAAATCAAGCCCTCTTGGCTTTTGTGGTTCAGGGTCTGTCCACTAACCTTCGCATGCCGTGTCTGTGCAGTGTCTGAGGTGATCCCCATTAGTAAGGTTAGCTGATCAAAGGATAAGCAACATCTCGCCTCATAGCTTTTGAAAAGTACCACAGCATTCTCTCTCAAGCTTTGGGTGAAGACATTTTCTTAAATCTGCCTTTTCTATGCAACAATTAGCATATTTCAAGATACATATTTTGAGCCATTTAAATATTAAGCCTTGGCCTGGGCCAGCTCCCTCCCCATGGAACGTGCCTGGCTCCAGCTCCTCCCCAGCTGCCGGCTGAGGATGCTCCAGGGCGCTGCCTTTGCCCAGCAGGTGCCCAGAGCCCAGTGCTTTCCTCTGAGGTCAGGGTTAGAGTCAGAGCAGGTGTCCAGCCATGTGCTCTGGCCCCACGAGATTGTCCTCATCCTGCTGCTACTGGATGCCGCTTTCATAAGGATGATGGCTTGGTTTGCTCTGGAGCGAGGGTTCTGGGTCACACAGCTTAGGGTTCTGGCCGCCCCAGACCTGAGCTGTGTGGTGCACCTCTCTGGCCCTCTGTCTCTTCCTCTGATGGGAACATGAGCGCCTCTCCGAGCACTGTCGTGATCTACCATGGAGGCCCTGCTCTGTGGTACAGCATGGTCAGCATCACTGCTCTGAAGTGGAGTAGCAGGTAATGCCAACATGGAGGAAAATCTGCCTGTATAGTTTCCAGGCCACCTTTACCACAGGTCTCAGTGACAATACATTTAACCTCAAGGGCTTGTTTTTAACAGCTGTTCCACTTGGATTTGTTACCTCCTTCGGAGCATGGCAGTTCAGCTGAGCTTCTAAAGCCACACACTGTGGGAGTCCTTTGCTCTGAAAGCTTCCCCTGAGGGGGCTTGGGCGACCCCAGGGCAAGTGTCCGTCAGCACGGGTCCTCTGATATCTCAGTCCCATTTGCAGAGTGAACCTACAAAGCTCCTGGGCCGAGGCTTCCAGTCTCAGCTTCACAGAGGCAGGCTCTGGGGTTGGAGACCCTAGGGCAGAGGCAGGCTGAGCACTGGACGGGGAGCTGCGGCAGTAGGGTGTAAGGGGCCCAAGGCCTTTGTCCGCACACACCCTCTGCTGCCGCACTACAGTGTGGCTACGCTCCTGGCCGCATCCCCAGGTGGGAACAGGGCTGGGCGTGATCAGAGTGGCCTGCTGCAGTGCCCCTCCTCACCCTCCTCCCCTCCCGTGTGTCTCTTCCTGCAGTGTGGACCTGGTCCATGCACAGATCCACGTGGCCGAGGGCCGGAGCCTGCCTGACCTGGGCCTAAGGCAGGAGAACATCCGCATCAATGGCTGCGCCATCCAGTGCCGAGTCACAACGGAGGACCCTGCGCGCAGCTTCCAACCCGACACGGGCCGCATCGAGGTAGGTGACGTTTCGATAGAGCAACTGCAGTTTCAGCCAGTGTGAGATTCTCGCTGCCTCTCCAGGGTGCCTGGGTCTGCGGCACTGAGTTGCCCAGGGTTCCAACAGTTAGGATGAACCCTCAGGAAGACTGGTTCAAGCTGGCCTGGAGCACATGGGAGCCAGGCCTTGTTCTTGCGTAAAGGGAGAGCACTCCAGGAAGACAGCACCCTGCACAAAGGCCCAGAAAAACCAGCTGGTGAATCACCTGGGAGTGGGGTCACCACTGTGTTGGAGCAGAGCTGGGTCCCATGCTCAAATCCTGGGCCCTCAACACTGCAGGAGTCCCAAAGCCTCGCTGTGACAGGGCCAGAACTGCTAGCCTCCACCCTGCCCTCAGTCTAGGAGGACACAGGGTGACTCGGGGTGAGCCAGGCTCAGGGCTGGCAAGGATGAGTGAAGGAGGTCCTCTGGTAGCAATGGGCAGTCCAGAGTTTGTGCTTCCTTTGCCCCTCTGTCCTCACAGTGCTGGAGCCCAGTCTCTGAAATCCACTTCCCTCCCTCTCCCCTCCTCCCTGGATCCTGCACATGGGCAGTGCTGTACCTGCCCTGCAGTCAGCACCCCCACATGACCCAGCTCTGAGGGTGCAAGGCATTGGAGGAGTGCAGGGTCTGCTTCAGAATCCAGGGCAGAGCGTCTGTGCTGGGTAGGGACAGAGTCCAGTGGGAGCAGGATGTTAAGCTGGGCTTCCGAGACCAAGAGGTGGAGGATGGAGTGGGGTGGGGGACTGGGTGGGCTCCCGGAGCAGCGGAGCCTGTGGGCTCTGCGGAGCCAACTGGCTGCCTTTGTTCCTGGAAGCCTCAGAGTCTGCAGGCGGGGCAGCCCCAGGCCTGCGCAGCCCCACAGCCTGACTCCTGGGCCCGGCTGGCCGGGGCAGCCCGTGGCTTGGGCTGCAGCTGCCAGCTGCGTGGGTGCTGCCTCTCCTGCTCCGCATCCACGGCCAGCTGCTCAGAGACTGTTCACCACAGAGTATTTTTAGCTGGCGGTTCCTGCTCACAGCTGAGTGTCCACCCTTAAATATTTTATTAAGTTCCTCTTTATTGAGCGCAGGCCTGTGCCCCTGAGAAGCAGAAAGGTGATGCTGTGGGTGTCCCCAGGTCTTCAGGGCTGTCCCTCCCCACTCTTCCTCTGTCCCTGTGTTGTCCTGAACATTCACCTGCATGTACCAGAACATCTTGTCACCCGGGATACCTGAAGCTGGTCTCTCCCTCTTCCCTCCGTGATCTTCATCTCTAACCTGTCCCGCCCCCAGGTTTGTTATCCGGGCTGCCCACACCAGCCCAGTTGCACCCGTCTGTGCTCTAGTTGGGCAAGTTTTCTTCCACCTCAGTGTTTCCGTCTTTGTCTCCTGCTCCTCCCAGCCTCCCCTTCGAGAAGGAAGGGGTCATAGCTAGGCCTTCCCCGTCACCCTTTATTCCAAAACACTCATTGGTCAGCCTGCTTTGTCTCCTCTTTCTGCTCATTGTCCTGCAGTATCCCCATCACAAGATTGTATTTCCTCCTGCTGGGCAGCCCAGGAGACATGGGTTTAGCTGCTGTGGCCGCAGCACCTGGCTGGTGGTGGGTGCTCCATGCTCTCTCCAGGAGCAAACTGGAGGACATGAGGGGATCCATAGGTGGAGGGTTAGTCAGGCAGGGGGCAGGATGCTAGTGAGACTGGCCCCTGTCTGCCAGGTCCCCTTTCCACACTGGCTCTGTGTGCACGCAGCCTTGGGGCTGCAGGACCTCTGTGTCTCTGTTCGCTCCTAGCCAGGGCAGAGGCAGCATCGATGTGGCACTCTGAGGGCCATGCTGGGTTTGCTGGCAGTAGAGCAAAGCTTGGCGGGTGGAATTGGGAGGCCCTGTGGCCCCAGAGCTCAGCTCAGCTGCTGATCTCAACCTCCCGCTGCTGTAGGTGTTCCGCAGCGGGGAGGGCATGGGCATCCGCCTGGACAACGCCTCTGCCTTCCAAGGAGCCGTCATCTCACCCCACTATGACTCCCTCCTGGTCAAAGTCATTGCCCACGGCAAGGACCACCCCACAGCTGCCACCAAGATGAGCCGAGCCCTCGCTGAGTTCAGAGTCCGAGGCGTGAAGGTGAGAAGCGCCACCCCCCACCTGTCTTTACCTTTGACCCTTGGAGGATCCCACGGTCATTTATGTCCTTATGGAGGGGTTAATGTGGCTCTGTGCACTTGGCTTGTGGCTTTGACTTTGTCAAGATTAGCGGTCCTTAGCCTCAGTGGCATGGTAGACTCTCCAGGCCTCAGTGTCCCTGAGCAGACAGGGCCCCTCCTCAGAGGCTTGGTGCCTGGCCGGAAGGCCTCCCAGCTGGTGGCTTGTTCTGAGGAGACCCGCTCTATTTCTTATGCTATTTCTTAGCTATCCATTGTGTGTGCTCAAGGCTACCAGGCCCCTTCTGGAAGTCAGGCCTCTCATGTTTGAGCAGCAGCCTGTACTTTGCACAGGATCCCCAGGATTTTCTTAGGCTCCCCAAGGGCCCAGTCCTGTGTAGATGAAGGATGGGGCCAGATCCTCCCACCAGTCCCCACCCTCACCTGGCTTGGTGTCTGCAGGACAGGGGTTGCATCAGGGACAGCCAAGGAGTGTGGCTGTAGCGGGGAAAGGACAAGGAACTGGCCACGTGTCCCTGCTCTTGGGTCTTGCCTGGCTGGCCTTCCTCTGGCTGGTGGTTACCTGCCTATGAAGACCTGAAATGCTCACCTCTTCTTTGGGCTCCACTTGTTACTGATGGCTGTAGCTAGAAATTAATTCACAGCCAAGAGATACTGTCTTGTTGTCTGAACAGGTAGCACCACTGTCAGCTTGGGGACAGAGGCTCAGGTCCACAGCTGCTATGAGAGTCCCTTCCTCCCCATTCCCAGCTGTGCCAGGTGCCCTACTTGTCGCTGAGGTTCAGCTGGTGTTTCGGGCTGTGACAGTGCTGTCCCCTAGGACCCATGTGGTCATTCCTCCCACCTGTCCACAGGCTGTATGGAAGGAGTGCCAAGGGCACAGGAAGTGTGGAAAGTGGCAGGGAGGTGGGGGCACTTCCGCTGGGCCAGGTGTTGTCTTCCCATTCGCCATGGGTCTGTGCTTTTCTGTGGGAAGCCACACAGGCTCCTCGTCCCAGGGCTGTGTCCTGCACTTGCGGTGTGACCTGCCATTCACTTGGAACACCCTGTACTCCCTTCGCTGTGTGCTTGGCTTCCCTGGCTGGGTGTCTTAGAACTGGTAGTATGAGGGGCTGAACCCACCATGACCACAACAGGTGTGGGGAGGCACTGGGCTCCCTTGTCCTGTGTGTTGTCCTATCAGTGACCCTGGCTTCCCCCTGTGGTTATACCCTGGTTGTACCACTCCCCAGGACCTGGTTCCCCAGAGCCTTAGGACCCCCACAGGCCCTGGAACATCTCAGATGGATAAAATGACTGTGAACTGCAGCAGGAGGATGGGTTTTGGTTTCTGGGGATACTGGTGACCTTCCTAAATATGCACCACACACATCCTGAGCTTTGTGCTCCTGTCCCCTTCCCACACTGCCTGTCCTGTCTTTCTTCCCTCTTGGCCATGTGACACCCCTGCCCCTTCTCAGCTCTGCTGAGGGTCAGGCACATCTGGGAACTTTTTTTTGTACCAGGGATCAAACTCATGACCAGCCAGGTGCTTATGCTGCTGAGCTAAATCCCTCGCCTCACATCGGGGAACTTTATGAAAATACAGAAGGTGACAGTGGCATCCTGGGGTGACAGCCCATAGCAGCCCTGGCACACGGTGTTTCCCCACAAGGGAAATGTGCTTCCAAGGACATGGGGAGGCTGGTGTTCCACTGTGTGTGCACACAAGTGTGTAGGCCAAGCCTTCACACACGTACCTACCTCTCTGCCTCAGAACACACTCTTGGATGTGACCAGGAGAGATGCTGGTTTAAATAAATGGAAACAAAGTCCTCAACAGAGATGAGGAAAGGGGGCACCCACTCACAGAGGGCTTCTGCCCCATGAGAACTGGGGGGCTGTCAGGGTCAGGTCCCAGCAGAGGCAGCAGAGCAGTAGGCTCCGGCTTGTCTGTTGGCGTGAGGATGAGTGTGGGCGCGAGGCTGTGCACACACTCCAGCCAGCCACCTCCCTGCAGCGAGGGCAGGTCAGGGCCATCTTCCCAGCAAAATCCTCTGGCGTAGCTGGCATAGCTATGCAGGCATGGAAGGAGCAGTGGGGAGGCGGGCGCTCTTGCTCAGCCTGGTGGACTTTGGGGGGTGGGAGTCCTGGAGTGACAGTGGCAGTGGGACTCTCAGCTCTCTGAGGTGATATTTTATAAATCAGAAGCCCCCTGGAGACAGTATGTAGGGCTGTTCCTAAGGGAAGCCATGAGGACTCTTTACTGACCATGGTCAGGAGACAGTTACCAACCAAGTGCCTTACTGCACGGGAGGGCTGTGCTGTTACCCACATTTTCTAGTCGCTAAATGTGGTCATACTGCTGTCCCCTCAGACTCCTCACATGCCAGGTGCTGCCAGCGAGGTGCACATGCACTGTACAACACACCTGGGTGTCACACACAATGCACCGTGTCCTGTGCTCCCCTGCCAGGCAGGGCATCCTCTGTGTTTATGGACAAGGGTGCAGAAGCCCAGAGTCCAGGTGACATGCCCAAACCACAGCTACTCCAGGCCAAGAGATGCCTGCTGCCCTGGGCTATCCCTGTACAGCAGACATGGTGGGCAGGAGCCCAGGCGGCTAGGGTCACCTCTGCTGGGCCTTGATGCCTGAGCTGGTTTGTAGGCCTTTACCAGCCCCAATGCCATCCTCCTTGGCCTCCTCCCAGAGACTTAGCAGGACAAGACCTGAGACCAGCACTGAGGTGTCCCCAACCATTTTATTATAAACTGAAACAACACTCCCACTTGGTGGCTGCAGCCCCTGCCTTGGTGGCTCTGAGCACCTATTGGAGGAACCTGTCCCTTTATCCTGGTCTGGAGGCCAGAACCAAGGAAAGGGCTCCCTGTCCCACCAAGTACATGGGGAGCCTGAGGTACCGAGAATAAAAACCAGGGGGGCCCAAGGGCAGTGTGGCTTGTCCATGCCAGGTGGCTGCAGCCCTGGGCTCCCCTGGCCCCACTTTTCGTTCCTCAGGACAGAAGGAGAATTGCCCCTCCCATCACACCACACTCTCTTCCAGCTGCTCGGCACTGCCCCCCAGGCCCCGGCACCCTGCCGCCAGCAGCCCCCCATGCACAGAGTGGCTCCGCCGGGCCCAGGCCCCTCCCAGGCGCCTGGCATAGCCATAGCACCCAGCATCTCCCAGGTCCAGGGAGCAGCTGCGCTGCGGGCGGGGTGGGGGGCTGCGTGGGGGGTGGGGCTTGGGGGTGGGGCTTGGGCCTCCATTGGTCTGGGATTGGACATGGCTGAGCTTGAGGGGGAGGCGGCCATTCCCAGCTCCCCGGCCCCGAACCAGCAAGGCCACAGTGAAGACCAGTAAGGCAGCCACCAGCACGCCCCCCACGGCCACAGTCAAGGTCCCACCAAGCACGTGGGCCTGTAGGGCATGGCAAAGGGGCATGGCCGGCAGCGTGGAAAAGTGGGCACAGCCCAGTAGCCTGGTGGCTGTGAGGTCGGAAGGCCCAGCGACAGGTGACAGGGCCAGCAAGCAGAGGTCGTAGTCAGCACCGGGCACCAGATGCTTCAATAGGAAGTGGTGGCTGGAGGCTGGGACGATCCTGTAGGCAAGGGCAGGTGTAAGAGCCCCAGTGTTGGTACCCAGCCCCCACTCCCCTCTCCCCAAGGCCAGGACCTCACAGCCCATTCGCAGCTCCCACCCCACGCTCCCAGGACTGGCTCTGAACAGCTCCCTAGGCCGAGAACACATAGATCTTACATGTTTGCTCAGGAAGGCAGAGCAACAAAGGCAAGTGAGTGTGGGGTGGGACAGACGGGTGTGTGTACTGACACTGGCCCCAGGCAAGCAGAGGATGATGTGGGAGGTGATGGCAAAAGCAGAGGCAGAAAAACGTGCCTGTGCTGCCTGGCTGTACTTCAGACACTGGCCACGCCAGCAGGTGGTCAGGGAGGCAGCAGCCAGGCCTGCACAACCTCCTGCCTGGGCCCCACCTGCCTCCCTGGGCCTGCCACTACTCCCCCCGGAGTTCAGGGTTGAGTGTAGGGGGAGCCCCCAGAGTGGAGAAGTGGTAACAGCTGGAAGAGGAGGCGAGCAGGGGATGGCTCCTCACCGATAGATGAGGGTCTCGTCCTCACTGCTGTTGTACTGGATTTGGAACATCCACACTGGGTCAGAAGGCCGCCCTGGGCCCCAGCTCACCAGTCCTGAGGTGGCTGTCACCTCTGTCACCTGTACAGCTGGCTCAGACTCCAGAATCCCCTCGCCCTCAGCAGCAGTTCGAGCTGAGGCAGCAATGTCCGAGGGCCCGGGGCGGCCCCCCTCAGCACTGGTGTTCCCGCCGTGGGGCAAGGCCAGCACCCGGAGCTCTACTCTTGCAGTAGCTTCACCAGCAGGGTTGGTAGCAATGCAGGTATAGCCTCCTGCATCTCCAGCGCCTGTCACCCCAATCTCCAATGTCCCATTGGGGAAAGCCCAGGCTCGGGAGGAGTTGCCTACCAGCCGGTCATCAGGGCCAACCCAGTGCATGGTGGGTGCTGGGTCACCAAGAGCGCGACATCGCAGTGTAGCCCGCTGGCCCTCCAGCACCCAGAGGCGCTGTGTGTGGCGTGCAATGAGGGGTGGCTCACAAGAGAACTCGCCCTCAGGCACTGCCCAGAAGTAGCGTCCAGCCAGGCCTGGTGGGGAAGCGCAGGTCTCCAGGTCATCAGGCCGGGCCAGCCGCCGCAGCCACAGGAGCTCACAGTTGCAGTGCAGTGGGTTCCCACTGAAGCTCAACACAAGGGGTGCAGGGGAGGCCTCAGCATCACGGCCCCGGGCAAAGAGCGGGTCGGGTGCCAGTGTGGCCAGGCGGTTGGAGGTGAGGTCAAGGCGGGAGAGCTGCCCCAGCTGGGCAAAGGCGCCTGGGGGCAGTGCATCAATGAGATTGTGGTCCAGGTTGAGGGTATGTAGGACAGGCATGGCGCCAATGCCAGCCCAGGGCACCTGCCGGAGATTATTGTAGGATAGGTCCAGGTCCTCGAGGCTCTCAAGGAAGTCATCAAAGGCTCCCGGTGCAATGCGGCTCAGCTGGTTGCCACTGAGGATGAGGTGCTGCAGGTTGATGGGTCCCCGAAGGCTGCCACTGCCCAGCTCCACCAGCCTGTTACCATCCAGGTGCAGGGAGCGCAGGCTCTCCAGGTCCCCAAAGGCGCGGGCTCCAATGCGGGTGATGGCATTGCGAGACAGAGTCAGGTCCACCAGCCCTGTCATGTTGCGGAAGTCAGGTGGTCCCAGGGCCTGGATGAAGTTGTCAGCCAGCCGCAGCTCCACTGTGCGCCGGTCCACATTGGGTGGCACAAACAGCAGGCCTCGGTGGGCACAGAGGGTGCTGAGTGACTCCGACAGGTTCTGGCACACGCAGGGCAGCGGGCAGGCGGCCGCTCCACTAGCCAGCAGCAGCAGCAAGAGTGGTGGGGCCATGGTGGGCGCCCTGTGGGGAAGGGCCGCAGCCCAGGCACAGGTGGGGCTGGTGCAGGTGCCCACTTGTGCCCAGAGCACAGTCCCAGAGCCAGCTTCCAGAGCCTGGCCTGGGCAAGAGTTGGGTTAAAGGCTGGAGGGAAACCCCAGGGAGGGAGGAAAGCTGGGGCTGCAGAGCCAGGCCCCCAGGAGTTAAGGTCACATTTTCTAAACATTTAGTGGGAGCCCAGGGGCTGGGGACAAGGTGAGGCATGAGGCAGGAAGCGGAGGTGGGCCCAGAGCAGGGAGGGTCCCGGAACTTCCTTTTCCTGGCATACCCTGGAATTGCCAGCCCCCTCCCCCCTCGGTGCCATCCCCTCCTCCGCCAGGAAAAGCGCCCCCAAAATACCTCGCATGGCCCCTCCCGTCAGCCCCCCTCCCGCTGCCTTGCTGCGTTCCGCGACCCCCCTCACCTGGTGTCCGTAGCTCAGGGGGCGAGGGCCGGCCCTACCGGCCCCCGCAGTCCCCGCCGACTCCAGGCCGCGCTCTCGCAGAGACGAGGCCCAGGCCGCCTGCCTAGCTCCCTCCAGCCCATGGCGCTCGGGCCCGCGCCCTGGCCCTCGCGGTTCCCGGCACCTTTTTCCGGCACGGTTCGCGGTGGCGGTGGTGGCGGCAGCGGTGACAGGCAGGCGGGCGCGCGCTGCTGGGTGCGCGCGCCGTGGACACGCACGTGGAAGGTGGACGGGGAGGGGCGTGCAGAGATCCACCCGGCCCGGCCCAGGCTGGCTCCCGAGGTCACGGGGACACGCGGCTACTGCAGCGCCCACGGGTGGCGCCCAGTCACGCCCGAGGCCCGGGCTGGCGTGGGCCCGCCCTGCTGCCCCCCGGTGCTGCCGCAGCGCACTCACCCTGGCACAGGCGCGCGCGCCCCCGGCCACTCTGGCGCCCCGGCATCCTGCACCGCCCGGGCGCCCGCCGCCGCGGCGCGAACCTCACTCTGCAGACCAGACAAAGCGCAGCTCGCGGGTCCCTTCACCGTCTCCCAGAGACGGGTCTTTGTCACATGTCGCTGGGCACCCTCCCCAACACGCCCACATATGCCCACACACCCACACACGTCCCCGCACCAACAGGCAGGGCGCAAACCCGTACTGTTGCTGGGACCCTCGCGTTTCAGACACTCGCTGAAGGTCATAACCGTTCTGCATCACCGAGTCACGTGGAGGGTCCCCAACAGTCACCGGCCCTGTGGGGGCGCCCCCAGCAGGGCTGCTGTGGGGTGGGGCGGGGGGGGGGGCTCGGCCTCAGTGCAGGCGTTGTGCCCGGCCCCGGCCCCGCCTCTGTCTCCTGTCCTCCCTCCTGGGTCCCCCGCCCGCTCCACTTGTCCGGAGCTCCAGAGCCAACCGGCCTCCGCCTCGGGCCGGATTGGTCTGCGCCACGCCGTTTCCCAGCAGGCTGGCGGTTACACGCTGTTTGAAGCTGTGCGTCAGTGGTTCTCGCGCTGGCACAGCCCCGCCCTCCTCCTAGTGCCCTCGCACGGGGCCAAGTTCCTGCAGAGCGCAGCTCTGGCTGGTCCCAGGTGTTAGGTAGTAGCCTCAGAGAGCTAGGTCTTGGGTAGAAGCACAGAGGACTCGGAGACAGATCGAGCACCCTGCTTGGAGCTGCCACCACTAGTAGCCCGTACAGTTAGGAATTATAGTCACTGCTCATGGGCATGTCCTTGTCCTCAGCCTTCCTAGGTGCCTTACTTCCTGTGCCACTTTCTCCAGCCCTGATTCCTAGAGGCAGGTGGTAGGAACAAAGGGAGACCAGAGACTGCAGCCTAAGCCTGCCTTGAGGACTGCACGGCTTTGGGCAGTCACTGCACTACTGAATGGAGGAGAGCCTGCAGTTTGAGGGGCATAACTGCTGGAAACCATGCACTGCTGGGGCCGCAGCTGCGGGATGTGAAATGGGGTTGGATCTACTTTGATGTGCCTTAGATACTTCTTTCTCTTCTCATCAAAACTATTTCTGCTCATTCTGCACATACATTTTTGCTAGCCTCTGCCTTTACCAGCCTGTGCTGCGAGTCAGGCAGGCCTGGTTGCTAATCCCAGGCAGCTTCCAGCACAGAGACACACTACCACCCAGTAACTGCGAAGTGGGGGGATTGACACCACGAGGGAAAGGTTGGGGCACCAAGGAGGCCCCCGAGCATCCTTTTCACCCCTGTGCAGCTCTAGAAGATGAACCGGTTTGATTGGTGTTTTCCGTCTCAAAAGCCATTGCTCAGCCTAACTGAAATGTCTTTAGCTCTTTGCCCTGCTGGAGGTCGTGGACAAAAATTTACACTGTAAGTCACATGTATCCAAGAACAACATTATTACTAGCATGTGCTGAAGTGCAATTTAAAAATGGAAGGTTTTAAAAACATGGTTCACTCGGGCCCAGGATTTAGCTCAGTGGCTTTTAAAGCACCTGCCTGGCAAAGCGCAAGGTCGTGAGTTCAATCCATGGTACAAAAAACAAAACAAAACAAAAACAACAACAACATGGTTCACATTAGTCCCATAATAATGTGCAGCTAGTCATAACCTTGACCCTATGCACCTGAGATTTGTTATTTTATTTATTTTTGTCTTTTTGAAACAAGGTCTCACTATGCATTTCAGGCTGAACTTGAGCTCACTTTGTAGCCCAGGCTGGTCTCAAATTTGCATCAATCCTCCTGTCTCAGCCTCTCCAGTCCTGGGATTATAAGCATGTGACACCTAGCCTGGCTGCACCTGAGATTTTTTAAGAAAAGTAGTCTAGATCAGATCAGCTGTGACCTGTGAAGGGTTAGGGCAAGAGCTGAGGGGATGCAGAACGTCACATCAGACAGGCAAGGGGCACTGATGGCTGACCCATTGCAGTGACCAGTGATGGCCTACAGGGGGTGGTGCTTTTACAGTTACCCTACACTGGAAACCTGCACCCCACCCTGCCCTTCCTCCCCACAGCCTATGACCAGCTCAGCGTTTCTCACAGCAGCACACACAGTGTGTCACAGTTAGGGGGTGATTGGAGCCCTCTGATGATAGACTCTCTCAAAAGGGTCTGTGTTGGCCCTTAAGTCCCTGCTGAAGGTACCAGCAAAAATCATGAACAGTTGACTTGGAAATGCTTCATATAGCCACAAAGCCACAGGTCAGACTCACACATGGAGTACCAGACATGTGGTGTCACAGTCATGGAGTATCTCTCTCAGTGCCGGTCTTCAGGACCCTGTGTGGCCTCTACTCATCCTGTCCCAGGCACATGCTGTCACCTGGCCACTTCATGAACAGAGCTGAGGCCCTATGCACATGGCACACAGATCCAGGGGCCTCAGACAGCACCCTTTCCACCCCCATGAGTTCCCAGAGAGGGACACAGGCAAGAGAAGTGAGGCTGAGGGTTGGGCCTTCCAATAAGGGACCTACTAGGAAGGGGACCACTCTGCTCTGCTGTGAGGGTGAGAGGAGAGGACGAGCATGACCTTCGAGGAGACATCCAGGAAGAGCTTACCGAGCAGGTGTGGAGGTGTGCATGCAGGAGTTGGTGCAGCTAAGGGTGGCTGTGATGAGGAAGACCACTGGAAGGCTTTTCCTGAGTTTGAGATGAAGTCAGAGTCTAGAGATGGCCCTGGGCCAGTCATCCAGCTTGAGCAGTGACACGGGGGTCTAGATTTTGGTAACTGTGTAGACAGACATCTGCCAGCAGGCAGAGGACAGGGAAGCAGGAAGGAAGCTGGGCTGGACCTGTGGAATGCACAGGAGAGATGTACAAGGGGCTGCCGAAAGGCAGTTCCACCTTTGGGTCTTGGCTCTGGAGACAGAGGCTATCCCTGGAGCCAAGGCTCAGGATGCAACCACCAGGTAACATGCTGGGAGAAGCAGGAGACCAGAAAAGAAAGGGAAATGACATCAGGTTAGGAACTGTTAGCACGAGGAGGGAGACAACCTTGAGAATGTCAGGGCATAGGTGTGCAGAGATAGGGGCCTCTTTCAAGAAGCACAAGGCACTCTGTGCTGCTGTGAGAAAGGCTGAGCTGGTCCTAGGCAGGGAGGAGGACAGGTGTCCAGCCCCCAGAGGAGACAGAAGGGGATGGTATTCGGCACATGCTCTGGGAGGAGCCTCTGGCCATACAGGGGCTTTTGCCAGAATAGGGGGCTGAGGTGTGGGAGGCCCTGAAGCTGTGCTGCTGCACAGCGGCAGCTGCAGCCTCTTGTCTTCTCCCGTCCCCGTCCATGCTGCACAGTGACTGACACCCTCCCACCCACCTCTGTCCTGCAGACCAACATCCCCTTCCTGCAGAATGTGCTCAACAACCAGCAGTTCCTGGCGGGAACCGTGGATACCCAGTTCATCGACGAGAACCCTGAGCTATTCCAGTTGCGGCCTGCACAGAACCGGGCCCAGAAGCTGCTGCACTACCTTGGTCCGCCCACAGCCCTTCTCTCCCCTCCCCATGCTTCTGGCCCCCTGCCCCTTAGCCCTGCCCTGGTACTGGTCCACATCTGCCTTGCTCCTGGAGATCTTCTTTTCCACTTGTGTAGCCCTCAATAGGTCTCTACTGCCTGGACCCAGGAGGCCCTGGCTTTGGAGAGGACAGGGGCAGCTGGAGCACCAGGTGTCCTGGAGAAATGTCCCTATTCCCAAGCCCATCTACTCACACTGCTGTCTTCAGCTCCACTGCTGCCCCATCTGGTCCTAACCACTACCCACTCTCCCTCCAGGACACGTCATGGTGAATGGCCCTACCACCCCAATTCCTGTCAAGGCGAGCCCCAGCCCCACGGACCCTATTGTCCCTTCAGTGCCCATAGGTAGGTGGGATTCATCCTGCCAACTCATGGAGGAGACGAGGTTACCTGTAGAACGGACATTAATATCCTTGTCTATTCTAGGCCCACCCCCAGCTGGGTTCCGGGACATCCTCCTGCGAGAGGGGCCTAAGGGCTTTGCTCAAGCTGTGCGGAACCATGAGGGGCTGCTGCTGATGGACACGACCTTCAGGGATGCCCATCAGTCACTGCTGGCCACTCGTGTGCGCACCCACGATCTCAAAAGGATTGCACCCTATGTTGCCCACAGCTTCCACAAGCTCTTCAGCATGGAGAACTGGGGAGGTAGGCTAGAGACGGGCTGGGATGTTGGTCGGCACTGGTGGGCATTGGGTGTCCCTAAAGGCCCAGGACGCTAAGAGAAGCTGGAGCTGTTGACAGGTCTCTCTCTCAGGTCACTCTGGACAAAACTAGAGTGAGAACTGAGAAAGCAGGGTGCTCGTTTGTTCCACAAACTAGAACCAACTCCAGCCAGATATGGTGCTGGGCTTGAGAGTGTAAAGCTGAGACCCAGGCACTGTTCTGAGCAGCTCAGGAGGAGGGGACCTGGCCTGGTAGCTAATCACAGCATGGAGAACTGAAGGAGGATGCGCAGGTGATAAAGACAGATGTGCAGAGAGCCTAGCAAGCCTGAGCACCCAGAGCGTCAACAAAGGGGAGAAGTGGGGATGCCTGGAGCTGAGACTACAAGGAACCCTAAAAGTGAGCAGGGGCCCAAGGCCCAGGCTACAGAGCTGCAGGATCACAGTGACTGCCAGAGCTGACCTGCACTGCACTTCTTCTCCACCCGCTCCTAGGAGCCACATTTGATGTTGCAATGCGCTTCCTGTATGAGTGTCCCTGGCGGCGGCTGCAGGAGCTCCGGGAGCTCATCCCCAACATCCCGTTCCAGATGCTGCTGCGGGGGGCCAATGCAGTGGGCTACACCAACTATCCCGACAATGTGGTCTTCAAGTGAGCCTGGGGGCTTGGGGGAGACACTACACAGCAGGGCCCACGGGCACTAGGCTGGAGATGGCCTGTGTTCCCCACAGAGGGCTGGAAGCCAAGTCTGTGTAGCCACATGCAGCAGGGCTGCCATTTGGAAGGGCCATGAAGTGCAGAAGCGTAGTGGCAGAACCTGACGAGCTTCCAGATTACTCATGTAGCAGTGGAAGCCCTAAGAGGGAGGAGACATGTCCAAGGCCATATGGAGTAAAGCTAGGGCGGGAACCCAGGTCGTGGGACTCCTCCCTGAATGCTCTCACCCACAGCCTGCCAATCCTTTGCTAAGCAAGGAATCCCGGCTGGTCCTCCAGGCTGGGCAGGCTGATGACTGCATGGTATGTGAGGAGCCAGAGCCAGCTCTGCCTTGTGCAGATGCCTCTGGCACTACCTTGTCTGCCCCAGACTGCCCTGGAAAAGGCTTGGTCTATACTGTCGTGCCACCCACTCCACCAGGCTGGACTTCATCCCCTAGGAGCTATTAAGTGGGCCAGGACCCAGAGAAGGAAATGAGAGAAGGGGAGGTGGGGCTTATTTCTGGTTCTCACCTACTCAGGTTCTGTGAGGTGGCCAAAGAGAATGGCATGGATGTCTTCCGGATCTTTGACTCACTCAACTACTTGCCCAACATGCTGCTGGGCATGGAGGCAGCAGGCAGTGCCGGGGGTGTGGTAGAGGCCGCCATCTCGTACACGGGTGACGTAGCTGATCCCAGCCGCACCAAATACTCGCTGCAGTACTACATGGACTTGGCTGAAGAGCTGGTGCGGGCTGGCACCCACATCCTGTGCATCAAGGTACTTAGGGCATTTTCCATCTTTTTTCTGCCCACTCCTTGTAACCACAGTCACTCATCAGGACCCTCTTACCATCTTCCCGCTTCCTCCAGGATATGGCAGGGCTGCTGAAGCCAGCAGCCTGCACCATGCTGGTCAGCTCCCTCCGGGACCGCTTTCCTGACCTCCCGCTGCACATCCATACCCATGACACATCAGGGGCAGGTGTAGCAGCCATGCTGGCCTGTGCCCAGGCCGGTGCTGACATAGTGGATGTCGCAGCGGACTCCATGTCCGGGATGACCTCACAGCCCAGCATGGGGGCCCTGGTAGCCTGTACCAAAGGGACTTCCCTAGACACAGGTAGGAAGAGAACACCCCATGCCCATGCACCCCTCAAAGCTGCAAGCACCAGTCCCAGTAGTTGGGCACACCTAGGATCCAGATGCCCTATGCTGGCCTAAAATGAGACCCGAACTGGCCCTGGGTCCTGGAGGAGCCCCTGGGAGCTCGGCAGACGGCCAGGCTCCTCTGACTTGGGCCTCCCTGCAGAGGTACCCCTGCAACGCGTGTTTGACTACAGTGAGTACTGGGAGGGGGCTCGGGGACTGTATGCCGCCTTTGACTGCACGGCCACCATGAAGTCTGGCAACTCAGACGTGTATGAGAATGAGATCCCAGGGGGCCAGTACACCAACCTGCACTTCCAGGCCCACAGCATGGGGCTCGGCTCCAAGTTCAAGGAGGTCAAGAAGGCCTATGTGGAGGCCAACCAGATGCTGGGTGACCTCATCAAGGTAAGCTGGGCCCTGTTTCCCTAACACAGTCTTGTACTTTCTTTTGAGCTTCCAATAAGGAGCCTAGCATCATGACCTTGAGTCCCTTCTCCTCAGGTGACTCCTTCCTCCAAGATTGTAGGGGACCTGGCCCAGTTCATGGTACAGAACGGGCTGAGCCGGGCCGAGGCTGAAGCTCAGGCAGAAGAGCTATCCTTCCCCCGCTCTGTGGTGGAGTTCTTGCAGGGCTACATTGGTGTCCCCCATGGGGGGTTCCCTGAGCCCTTTCGCTCTAAGGTAAAGAAAGCCAAAATAGTGTGAGGATGGGGGGTGGGAGGAGGAAGGAGGTCTGATCCTCTCTTTGCTCCTCTAGGTGCTAAAGGACCTGCCAAGGGTAGAGGGGCGGCCTGGAGCCTCCCTCCCTCCCCTGGATCTGCAGGCGCTGGAGAAGGAGCTAATAGAGCGGCACGGGGAGGATGTGACCCCAGAGGATATACTTTCAGCAGCCATGTACCCTGACGTCTTTTCCCAATTCAAGGACTTCACTGCCACCTTTGGCCCCTTGGATAGCCTCAATACCCGCCTCTTCCTGCAGGGACCCAAAATTGCAGAGGAGTTTGAGGTCAGTGTCTCTGGTGCTTGTTCACACTGTACCCAGCACCCTCCCCTAAGAGCTTCAGGCCTTAACCTTGGCCTGGTTCTCACCAGGCTTTAGGAGCAGAAAGGACCCCCTGAGAAACCAAGAGCTAGCCTTGACAAGAGAGGAGCTGAGACCCAGGGTGGAGGACTCCCCCGTGCTGGGTGTTGGGGGCCTGCTTTCTGGATTTCCCTCGGCCCTGAGCCTTGATGCCTTCCTCACAGGTGGAGCTAGAGCGGGGCAAGACGCTCCACATCAAAGCCCTGGCTGTAAGTGACCTGAACCGGGCTGGCCAGAGGCAGGTTTTCTTTGAGCTGAACGGGCAGCTGCGGTCCATCCTGATCAAGGACACCCAGGCTATGAAGGTGCGACACCCTCAGGGCCAGCCAGGTAGTGGGGCTAGGCCAGACCTGTCATCTCATCTCCCCTTTGCCCTGTCTGCAGGAGATGCATTTCCACCCCAAAGCTCTGAAGGATGTGAAGGGCCAAATTGGGGCACCCATGCCTGGGAAGGTGATTGACATCAAGGTGGTAGCAGGAGATAAGGTGACCAAAGGCCAGCCCCTGTGTGTGCTCAGTGCCATGAAGATGGAGACTGTGGTGACTTCGCCTATGGAGGGCACAGTCCGCAAGGTCCACGTGACCAAGGACATGACACTGGAAGGTGATGACCTCATCCTGGAGATTGAGTGACCCTGTCCCAGGCTGGCAGCCTGGCCACCCCCACCCCAAACCTTCAACAGAAGCTGTGCTGCCAGGTCAGGCCCAGGTAGGCCGGTGCCTATGGGAAGCAAGACCTGGTCCTGGAGGTCCTGTCAGTGGGACAGAAGACTCCTGCGGCGGTCCATTCCCTTCAGCCATCTGTCCTCTCCTCACTGGCGGACAGCTGCTTACATATTCATCTCTTGCCAAACAAGGGTCTTCTCCTCATGGGAGACTACAGGTGGAGGAGCAGATGGTCTTAGGACCTGGAGGTTAAGGGGTCCTACCTCCTGGTTGTGAGGGAGACCTAAACCCCAGATTCTGGGACATTTGCTCAATAAAACTAACTTTCCTCTGCCCTCCACATGGGGTCCTGTGCCATCCACTCTACCTCCAGTGCTACCCCCAGCCCAGGGGCAGAAGATGTGGCTGCTTCTTAAACTAGGGTAGAGGGAAAACTGGCTGTTTTTTACTCCTTTGGTTTGTAGCAAGGATGTCAACTGTGCCTCTGGTTAATGCCATGACTGTGCACCTATTATATACACGCCCTAAATACAACCAGCCATTGGGAGCGGGGTTTGTTCTAAACACTTATGAACTGGAACCATCAACTTGCACCCACTTATGGACACAAACCAAGTCACAGGAAGGTTAGATAACTTGCCCGAGATTCCACAAGTAGGCAAAGGTAGAGAGGGACTAATTCCCAGACCACTGACAAACCTGTCTCCAGCCAGAGGCCAACCTCCCACCTCATTAGCTCAGAATTGAGTGCAAACAGGAACCATCTGAGCAGTGGGGGAGACCCTTGGGAATGCTGACAAGACAGACAATAATTTGAGTGTGCAGATGTGGATAGAAGGTTAGCAGAAGCACTAGAGCCAGGGTCACAGGTTCTCCCACAACCAGATCTCAAGAAAACTTTGGGTCTCAGTTCTCTTACCAGAGGGGACAGTAACTTTGACTGCATCACTGGCCCCCTACCCACAGATGGTGGGATGCATGCCAGACTCTGTGAGGAAGCTGGGGACAGAGCCCAGACACCAAGGAGACCAGCAAGAAGTACATCCTTAGGGCCCTACAAGCCTGTCTACCCAGTGTTCTCACGGTACAGGTACCTGACCTCGGGTACCCACGTCACAAGGGGCTTCCTTCTTTGTACCATAGGCTCCCAAATGTACCCTCTAAACAGGTCTCTGATCATCCTTCTCCTCTGGACAGCTGCCTCACAGACAAGGGGAGAGGCTCTCCAGGGAGGCAGATGTAGAATTTGATGCTGCCCTGTAGATGTAGATGAACATGGTCACAGCCAGCCTGGGAGTGTCATGGGGGACCGGCTGAACAAGCATTTCCTTTCCTCCAACCAGCAGAAATAGGACCTAAAAAAGTACTTTTTAAAGAAGCAAATGGAAAGACAAAGGTCCTAGACAGGACAGTAAGAACCATTCCAAAAGCGAGAAGGTAGCACACTAAAGGTGTGCTAAAAAATGTTCTAAAAACAACTTACTGTACTGCTTGGCAGAGTCACTGTTGTTCTCAGGACTGTGGGCTCTGTTCTGAGCTCCTCCGGAGGCTACAGGAGGCACGATGACTGCGGTATGGCTGGAGAGAACCAGAAGCCCCTGTTCTGGGGAGGCTCAGTGCAGGTTCTTTGCCTGTTCTGGACTTGCTTCCACTCAAACAAAGTTGGTAGTTTTTTGAGGGCCCTGTGTCCACCCTTCCAAGGGACACAAGCTGGAGGCTCCATCAATAAGGTCAGGGCCATCAGTACCTGGGCCCACATTTGGTACTTACAGTCTCAGACCCACTTGTGCTAGGATATGGAGAATGGCTCAGGGAGAAAGCTATACCTCAGGTGCCCCCACCCATCCTCTACTCCTGGGAACTACCTAGTGGGCGGGACATCCCTAGGATTAGTGTTCAAGGTAGCTAGGATAGCTGGAATTCTTCCCAAGACCCCAAACAGATGGAGTCCCAAAGATTCGAGGCCATGTTACCCAAGTTAAATCTCTTTAATATCCCAATATAAAGTCCTGATGCAAAAAGACAATGAGAAAACCCTGGGAAGTTCAGGGGAGGGGTTTTACAAATAAAACCCCCCTGAGCAGCTTTTCACGGGTGGGTTGGGCAGAAGAGCTAAAAGCAGCAGCAGTCCAAAGTGAGGGAGTGCACAGCTCATGGGACCTGTCCCTTGTCCCCTCCCAGCTGTTCCTCAACCCCCTTTCAAGAGGGATTGCACCCTTTAGATATCTGCTGCTTTCTCTTGGTCCCTGGGATTCAACTAGCTCTGGCTTCAATCCCCTACAAAAATTCCTGAGATCTCAGGGACCCCACAGTCCCTCCCCTGTGGTACCCCTTGATGGGGAGAGGCTGGGAAGCCCATGACAGTTCACTGGAGTCACACATGAGTGAAGGTCAGGAGCACAGGAGGGCCTCTGAGTCCCCTGCTCGCTCCAAAAGCACACAAAGGGGAAGGCTGCCATAGAGCTTGGGATCCGTGAGGGGCTGGAGCAGAAGCAGGAAGAGTCCTACACCCAGGGCATAGCCTGCCAGCAGCGGCCGCCTCTGCGGATGCTCCAGGGCTGCACACACGGCAGGGAAGCCCATGTAATTGCAGAAGGAGTGGCACAGAACAGGTCCAATCAGGTGTCCTAGGGAGGGGAGACAGTATAGTTCATGGAGCAGCCCCACCTCCTCCTCCACCCCTGCCAGGCCTAGTGACCCTCATCCTGTGAAACAGCTTAGTGGCCCACCCCCACCCCTCTGCTGCTTTTCACCTGAAGCTGAAGGCCCTGGCTCAGCCTGTCTTAAGGATGGTTAAAACATTGTTATTCCTAAAACACAGTATTCCCATTATCCCACCCACTCCTGTGGGTCCCTGAGCCCCCCAGAGACCCATGAGAGACAGGACCAACCTGTGCGGATGAAGAGGAAAGCAGTGTAGGCACCGAAGACAGCTGTGTAGGAGAACTGGAACGCTGGAGACGGGGAGGCTGCGAGTGACCACACCTGCACACCCACCCTGCCCCAGCGCTGCATGCCCATCAGCCAGAGACAATCCCCTTCCCCCTGGGTCAGTGGCTGCCTACTTCACCACCTATGGCTGTTCTTTGCACCCAACTCCCATGATGAGCAGCCCCTCCAAGGCCTGTTTTTAATCCTTTCTCTAGCATGGCTGTCAGGGACACCCTAACATACAATCCAGGCACTCACCTGCGGATAAGAAGATGCTCCCCACACTGCTCTGGCGGAAACGAAGTTGCTCAATAATGTGGTGGAAATGGGCTAGAAAGAAGGTGAGAACCACACCATATCCCTCTGGCCTAAAGGCTAATCCTTCACCCCAAGCCTCAGTCTCAGGACCACACTCACCAACTCCAAAGAAGAGTGGGCAGGTGAATACAGCAGGGCCCAGGCCTGTACATGGCGCTAACATGGGCAGCATGCAGGCCCGGAATACCAGCTCCTCTGTCAGGGGTGCAATCACTTGGTTCCGCAGCCAACGCATATCTGTGAGGCAGCGGACCCAGGATCTGGGGGCTAAGTAACAGGCAATGAATGACTAGTTACAAAACAATGACTCAGAGGCACCTCTTCCATAATTTTACCTAAGCCAAACACAGGTCAGAAGTAGGAAAGGGGACAATGGAACTTTATGTTTACCAGACCCAATGTAAAGCAATGTCTTTACATTGCCCAGCCCAGCCAATGTAAAGGAAAGGCATTAGTAGCTGAGGCAGGGTATGGAGACATCAAAATATAAAACCAATTCTGCTTTGAAGAAGCAAAAGGTTGAGGAAGCAAGAGATGACACTCTCTGGTCCAGATCAAGTATTGTTGAAGGTCTCAATAGGATTCCATGCACATCAGGAACCAACTCTTAGAGACCACCCAGCAATATGATCCAATTTTACTGAGAGAGGACATCTCCCACCTCCTGTCCAGACTGCACTGATTCTCCTTCCCCATTACCCCAGACCACCTATGCCTATTTTGCCCTCTGTGCCTTGCACACTCACCTAGGACAACTTTTAGCCCATCTGCCAGGTCACATGGGCAGTCCATAGAGAGCTGCATCAGTGGGCCCAAAAAAAGGATCTGGCAGCATAAAAACAGCAGAAATCAAAGGAAAGACATTCACCACAAACCACTTTCTTGTCCAGACCTTTAACCTCTCCCTGCCTCATGAGACTTCACACTTCTTCAATTCTGGGACTTCCCCCTGCCCTCCACCATGCATATTCCAGGGCCCTGACTTAAACAAACAAAAAGCCACAAAAGGCCTTTGATATTAGCAACAACACTGTAGGAAAAATAAAGCAGAACTCACCATGGTCAGTAGCAGGGGCAGTAGAGCTGCTGGGAAAATGCCCTCCAGCCTGAAGCCCATCAAGGTGAGAAGGGATGTGCCTGGCTGAGCCACAGGAAAAGGGGCATCAGTCTTGCTCCCTCCCCAAAGACCCTTGAGTTCGATCCTATTGCCCCTCGCCCCGCTTCTTTCGCACCTGGATGCCAGTGAGTTCCCTCCAAAGCAGCACGCAGAGAGGAGAGAGGCTGGAGACCACCAGGACACTGGTGAAGCGCCGCTTAATGACAGCAGGGTGGTCCCTAAGAAGCAGACAGTAAATTCAGGGGTCCCTCACTCACTCACTGTCAGCTTGGTCCCGCCCCTGGCTCACCCAAGCTCCGCCCGCAACCCAGCCTCGCGGGCGCAGGTTCAAGGGGCCGCGCGCAGTCCACGCACCTGGGAAGCTCGCTCTTCCAGACATAGAGGCTGCCCACGTAGGAGCAGGCGAGGCTGAGGCAGGAGAACACTGACACCCAGCAGCACAGCTCTGGACCCCGGCCTCCTAGTGTTGACTCGGACTGCAGCTCAGGACTCGACACAGACAGCAGGCGTAGCCCATCCCCGCCCAGCGCCGCCATCGCGCTCGGACCGCGGCGCGCACCAGTGACGCCAAGCCATGAACGCACCGGTGACGTCAGGTGGCGGTCGCGCCTCGGGGTCCGCCCCCTGGTCCCGCCCCCCAGCGCCCCGCGCCACCCAGGCACTGGAACAGACTCTGCGCAGGCATGGAGCAACTTTATTAAATCAAACACCATGCAGCCGCTCGCAGTTTCACTCCCCCCGCCCCAGGAGATTCAGGAGCTGCAGGGTTCACGACGCAGAGCCCGGATTCAACCACTCCGACAGATTGAAGACTTCCTGCAGCCACAGTGCATCCTGCGGGAGCAAAGGCGCCCAAGTAAGGTCCCTTCTGCAGCTGCCCGATCCCTGGCCCGCCCACCGCGCCTGCCCTTACCTGCGTGGCGCTCGCCGTGGCCTCCAGGCCGCCGCTCACTGGGCTTCCCCTCTCCCGGGCCGGGTTTCTGTCGTGGGCTGTGCAGACCTCTTCTCCCCTCGGGAAGAGAGAGGCGCTGGGCGGCTCCGCGCTATGCGAGGCCACAAAAGCTCGCATCTCCTCATCCGGGCGGAAGCTGCCGCTCTTGAGCCTCTTGCGTTCTGCTTGCCTGCCGATCTCTAGGAGAAAGCGAGCCCACTTCATCTTACTCCCAGGTCCTGTCCAGATACAAACCCTGCAGCTATGGGGTCTTCATAACGGTTTCAGACCTCTCTATCGCTCCTGAATTGGGCCTTGAAAGAGGCATCTGGGATCCTACTCAGCCCTCACTTGGAGACTCAGCCTCCTTTAGTGACTTCACACACAGATTCGTCCTTCCGTGAAGTCTGCACTGTCAAGCTCTTCCCTCCCTGCCAAGCTGATTCCTGGAAAAGCAAGTCAGCCACACCTCTCTCCCCTATGGCACTGAGCAGTGCCCACAGGCAGCATTCTTATTCCTAACTGGTTCACTTGTGCAAATTTATTTTGTTTTCGTTGTTTTGTACTGGGAATCAAACTCAGGGCCCCACACTCGCCAGATTCTGTGCTGCTAAGTTACATCCCAGCTGTTGTAGTCAGGGGTTGCAAGAACAATTATATAAGGACACATAACTTATAGTATTATTTACAATGATCACCCAAAGAGTCAAATACAAAGTGCAGGAAATCGGTACACAACACTAAAGACCTGAAAAATCCAGACGAGGACCTGGATCCCATTGCAATAACTTGCATGAGTTCAGCTGAAAACCTACAGCCCACGGCAATGACTCATGCAAGTCTATTTCACAGATCTTGGCTGGAAAGGCCCAAAGGTCAGCAGTGAAAGCTAGAAAGTTTATGCACTGAGTGAAGAATCTGTGCCAGCAGGCTGAGGGTTCTGCACTGGAGCCAAAAAGCAACAATGAAAGTAAGAACCTTGGTTCTCCCTAAAAGTACCACAGCCATCCCCAGTGACAAGGTCCTGAGCTCCTCCAACAATAAGAACAGCCGAGTTTATATCAGGGAAGAAGCTCCACAAGCTTCTCCAGAACCAGCAGCTCCAAACCACAAACCTATTCTGGGTCTGCCGGCAACAGTCCTTGGGTGGGCCTTCCACACTCAGCACCATACTGACTCAGTTCAGCTGGCATGTAAGTTGATCACCAGTTACCAATCCACCACTCTGGCCCTCACTTGTGCATATTTAAAGCGCCTTTAGATCTATAGATTCTTCCTGAACAGATCCTGCCTGGCAATGTAGATAAGTGAGCTTTTCCCTGGGAGAAGCTCAGGTGCTGGGAGGGATTAAGAATTATGTACAAAACCCAGGGGTAAAAGAGAAGAAAGCTGTTAACTAACCATTAGGAGGTGAGGAAAGGTTTCTCCAAGCAAGGTTTGGAAAGAGAAAAGGAATTCCATGCTGAAAGTCAAGCAAATAAACTTTATACAAAAGCAAGGGGTGTGTGTGTGTGTGAAATCCAAGGAATAAATCTAGGAGAGAAGGAATCAGAAAAGGCTAAGACAGACTTTTATTCTCAGGAAACAAGTAGAAAGCAAGTGAAGTATGTTAAGAACTGGAAAGATCTATTGTTGATTTTGTATTTTAGGATGATCATTCATGCTGTCAAAGGTTGGCTTCTATCAAATAGGAGGCAGGAGGACCTTAAGAGCTCAAGAGAAGTGAAGGCAGTGTGGATGGAGGCACCACCAGCAAAGTACTCCTCAGGCCAGGCCTGGTGATCCACTGGGTGTGGACATGTGAGTGAGGAGCCTGTTGAAAGAATCTGAGATTTCAGATGTGAAAAGCTACATAGAGAATGGTGGTCTGTATGAACTGACCTTGGGGGAGGTGTGCAGAAGGCAAGGCCATCACCAGGGAAAAGACAGGTGCAATGGGCCCTCCAGTGTGGAGCGCTGAGTGAGCAGGTAAGGCTCCCTCTGATCAAGAGAGGCCTGGGCAGGTCATACCAATTGATAAACTTGAGCCTAGAGGCAGTGGTCAACAGCTGCATGGAAGACAGCAGCTAGTAGGGCATTTAGGATGAACACTGTTTAATGATGGCCAGAAGAAAGTGGTGGAAGACAAAGCTGAGAAAAGAGAGAACCAGGTAAGTCACAGTCTTACAGGGCCAATTCTGCAAACAGTTCACATATGGTAGAGCTAAATGCAGTTTGATAATTAAGAGTATCTTCTCTAACTGGACAGACCTTGCAGTTTCAGAGGCCACAAAGAAAGCAAGTGCTTTAGGTTCCAGAAGGTGAAGTGGGGGAAAAATGAGAGAAGGAACATGTAGCTTGCTTTCTGAGATGGGCTAGACAGAGATTGAGAGGATATATGGAGTAAATTCAAGGTCACAAGAGATTTACTTTTGAAGACATGAGAGACTGACAGGCTAGAGGAAAAGAATGAAGAAGAGAGTTGAAGGTACAGAAGAGATAAATGATACAAGCCAGCTCTAAGAAAGCAGGCGGGATGATGTCACCGAGTCTGGGGGTACCAGGTCCCCACACTGCTAAGGTTCTGCAGTGTGAGGAATACAAGTTGGCAAATTTCCTGAGAAAAATCAATAAAGTAAAGTAGGAGGCTACACTGGGGGCAGAGACTAGCTGGATTTTTTTTTTTTTTTTAAAGAATGGAGCAGGCAGGGATGTAGCTCAGTGGTGGAATGTTTGCCTAGCACGGTCAACCCCCAGTAGCTCAAAAGGAAAGGGGACGGATGGAAAAGGACTGAGTAGCCATTGTGGAGAAAAGGCCAGGAAGGTAAGGCAAAGGGCTGGTGAAAGAAAGGCTCCTAGTGAAAGACCATGGATGTCTGGTGGCATCAAAATAGTTTTTCAGTGAATTTCTTCAGGAGGCCTGCCCGCACAGGGCACGGGATGCCACGCCAAAGAGAGGGCACGACTGGTTGAGCAGCCAGCGTCTAGGTTTTAAGGCTCATACTGCACAGTGGAGAAAGCATGAGCTCTGGAGACAGCTGGCTGAAACTCAGCTCTTCTGCCAGGTGTGGTAGCACATGCTTGAAATCCCAGCACTTAGAAGGCTGAGGCAGGAGGATTGACATGAGGTCAGCCTGGACTACATAGTGAGATCAAGCTCAGCCTGAACTATATAGCAAGACCCTGGGGTGCGGGGAGATTCAGCTTTTCTTTCTGCTAACTAAGCCTTGACCTAACTTCTGAGCCTGGGTTCTCTCGTAGGTGAAAAGGAAGAAATGCCACTTTCGAGGTCACTGTGAGGACTAAACAAGATGAGGTCTGTGAGAGCCTAACATCTCTCCAGAGTCTGTAGCAAATGCTGAATTAAACATTAATGTTTTTCATTTCAAGAGATGATACTTATCATTTTGCTTCTTCTTGCTGTCTAACATACTGAATTGTATGTAGTATGCTTCCATGTTTAAAAACTATTCAAATCTACATTTATAAAAATAACTTTTATACATGTCTTCACTTTTTGGCAGTGACAGCCTCTACAACATTTAAAGCATAGTTCAATTGACAAAATGATTCAGAACACATCTCAGGCCTAAGCATAGAAAAAATACTGCATGTTGTAGTTATGACCCCAGAAAGAATAATTTACCAATAAAACAAAGGTGCCAAAGTCAGTCTCCAAATTCTCTCAAGCCTAGATAATCTTTTGTCCAAAAGACTCAGGATATATAAGGAGGGCATCTCTTCTAATTTGGCTCTTCCAGAGTGAGACCACAGCCAGGCTGCTCAGATTTGAATTCTGGCTGTCATTTATTAGCTGTGTGACACAGTGTAAGTTTACTGACATGTCCAAGCCTCAGGTTCCTCATCTGTAAAATGAGAATAATAATAGTACCTATACATCATAGGATTATCCTGAGAACTAGGGGCATTAGCTCCAGAACAGCGCCCAGTACCTGTTGGTGACTGCATTGTGCATAAGAACTGCTACAACCCCTGCCACTGCTGGCCCCACAGGCTGCTGAAGCATGAGGGCCTATGTGAAGAAAGGCACCTGTGTGATTTCCACCACTCATGGATGCTGACACTTCCTCACAACACACATCAAATCTGAGGTAGTATCTGCACCCAAGAACAGCCTCCACAGCCTACAACAGTATTAACCAGCATCAACAGATGGCTGAGAAAAGATGTAAAGGAATCAGCTGGATTCAGGCCTTGAATTCTTTTCTTACCCTCTCCCCTGATCCAACACCTGCTGCTGTCACCACACAAACTGTACTAGAAATGTCAAGTCTTAGCATACCAGCTTGGGGAAGAGAACCCCTGCTGGGCCCTGCAAGACCCACAATGGCAGTGGGAGCCAACCAGACCCTAGAAGGATGTGGCCGTGGCTGAAGGTGCAGTGGGACAGGCTGAGAGCCTGAAGCCACATTTCTTTCTTTCTTTCTTTCTTTCTTTCTTTCTTTCTTTCTTTCTTTCTTTCTTTCTTTCTTTCTTTCTTTCTGGTACTGGGGCTCGAACTCATGACCTCACACTTGCAAGGCAGGCACTTATGCCACTGAGCTAAATTCCCCAGCCCTTGAAGCCACATTTCTTATTTTTACAGTTTCAGTCCAGAACTTAACTGAAAAGCTCAAGACCTACCTGCAAGAAGCTTTGGGCAGCTGTTTTCATGTGCTTCTTCTATACTCTGGGCAGAATCCTTTTTCTCTGCAATCAGCTGCTTACAGAATTTAAAAGTGCCAAGTAAGTTTTGCAGAAGCATGAACAAGCCCTGGTGAAACAGGAATGTGGCTGGCAGTTTTGCTGATCTCACAGAGCTTTCTCCACCTAGACGTCCCCATTAACTTGTACCTGGCTTGTGAATTTCCTTTCACAGCCTCTTCCCCCCACCCCGGACTAAGGTCTATCTATGTAGTCCAGGTTACTCTTGAACTCACTGTGTAGCCTAGGCTGGCCTCAAACTCACAGAGATCCTCCAGCCTCAGCCTAGGCTGGCCTCAAATTCACAGAGATCCTCCAGCCTCACCACACTTGGCACAGGGCTTTCTTCTGTGGCTCCTCTTGCAGCTCCCTCTCGATGCTCTGAACACATCCTTAGTTCTCTGAAATCCAGAGTGCCCTGTGGTTTCCTTGGAATCTGAGGTTTGCTCTCCATGCCACTGTTCATTTCTATGTTAACAAGCCTACTAGCTACACCTCGGTAGGTAATGCTCATCATCTCTCTGTCCCTTTACAGCTAGCAAAGTGTTACATAGGGTAAGTGGTCACTCACAAGGGGCTAACAGAGTAAAACATGGGAAGTTATAGGGCACGTTGTGAAGTCATGTGAAGCCTTTTAAATCCCTGCCACAGTGATTGGTTCAATCTGGATAGAGAAACTGGTACTTACTAAGACCAAAACCCAATCCTCCCAGCAACTCATTTTTCTTTTCAAGAATACAAATATAAGCCAGGCATGGCAGCACAAGTCTATAATCCTAACACATAGGAGACCAAGGCAAAAGGGTTCCAAGTTCAAGCTCACCCTGGGCAATTTAATGACTTAGTAAGGTCCTGTCTCAAAACAAAAATGAGAAAAGGGTTAGGGAGGTAGCTCAATACAAAGACCCTGGGTTGAATCCCTAGTACTAAGGGGGAAAAATACAAGCATAAATATGTATCTTACTTATAAAAATTTAAAACTCAGGCCAGGGATTTAGCTCAGTGGCTTAAGTGCCTGCCTGGCAAGTGCGAGGTCATGAGTTCAATCCCCAGTACCAAAAAAAATTTAAAACTCATGCTTCAAAGGAAACTGAAAAAAGTGAAAAGTAAATCTCAAGCATGAAAGAAAATATTTGTAAATCATATCTGATAAGCTACTGTTTTTATCAAGAGTAAATAACTCATAGCTCAACAATAAAGTAACAACCCAATTTTAAAATGGACAAAGGAGGCTGGGGATTTAGCTCAGTGGCATAAATGCCTGCCTGAAAAGCATGAGGTAAGTTCAATCCCTGGTACAAAAAAAAAAAAAATGGACAAAGTATGTGAAGACACTCCTCTAACAAAGATATAAATTGCCAATAAGCATATGAAAAGATTCTTAGCATCATTATGCATTATTCAGTGCAAATTAAAACACTATAAGAAGTCAGATATGGTGGCACATGCCTGTAATTCCAGCACTCCAGAGGCTAAGGCAGGAGGGTTGCTGTGAGTTTGACATCAGCCTGGGCTACATAATGAGTCCAGGGCCAGCCTAAACTATGCAGCAAGACCCTGCCTCAAACAAAAGAAAGAATAAATCAATCACTGAACTAACTACATATCTACTAGAATTGCAATAATAATAATAACAGCTGTTGATGAGGATGTGAAGAAATTGGAGTGGGGCTGGGGATTTAGCTCAGTGGTGTATGTGCCTGCCTGGCAAGTGCAAAGTTGTAAGTTCGATCCCTGGTACCAAAAAAAAAAGGGGAAAAAAAAAGAAAAAGAAATTGGAGCACCATTATAGTGCTGATGGGAACATAAAATGGTGACACCACTTTGGAAAATGAGTTAGAAATTCCTTAAAAAGTTAAACTGGCAGGGGGTGTAGGTCAGGAAGAGGATGAGCCTTGCATATGTGGGGCCCTAAGTTAAACACAGTGTTATAAATATGATCCAGCAATTCTACTCCTAGATACAATGAGTGATTGAAATATATGGCTATGGTTTGAGTTGTAAAAATTTATTTCACTGCCATTCATTTCCTCCAGTATATTCCCACTCACTTCACACATTTATTCTAATGTTCTTGCCGCCAGCTGAAACAGTTCTGCAAGTATTCTTCTGTCAGTGTCTTTACAAGGTGTGATCAAAAATACCACAGACACTGCTGCTGACTGCCATCCAATAGAAAGGCTCATCTGTTTTATTCACTAGATCTGGCACTGTGCAATTTCTGGCTCTTCCCAAAGTTAAAGTGACCATGGTAAATATTTGTAATCAATTTAGGACATTACAACAAAAATACAAAAGACAACTTTCAGAACTGCCTCATAAAATGGCAAGAACAACGGGATAAATATGGTCACACCAAGGGGGAGTACACTGAGGAGGATTACTGGCAACGTGTCTTTCTATAACAAAATTTTTAAATTGAGACACGTTATTTTCTACATAACCCATATATACTCAAGAGAATTTCAAACATACGCCCACACAAAAGTGTTCAAAATAGCCTTATTTATAATAATCAAAAAGTGGAGAAGCATATTCATCACCTGATGAATGAATAGATAAAATGTGGCCTGTCCATAAGATAGAATATTATTGTCATAAAAATGAAGTACTGTGACATGCTACAACACAGAATAGCCCTGGAAACATTTTCTTGAAATAAGCCTCACATTTTATGATCCCGTTTACAAGAAATCTGCAGAACAAGCAAATCCATAGAGGTGGAAAATAGATTAGTGGTTGCTGTGTGCCACAAAGAGAGGGAAACTTGGACTAACCGCAACCTAATGGACATAGTTTCTTTTCGTTGTGATAAAGATGTTCTGGAATTAGTGGTGATGGCTGCACACAATACAGTGATTATACTTAAAACCACCAAATCGTATACTTCAAAATGGTAAATCTTAGTGTATAAGAATTGAATCACAATTAAAAAGATATCATACACTGTTTACTAAAACAAGTTTCAATTTCTAAGTAATTGCATTCCAAGGAACATGGGAGGGGTAATGATGGCCCTAAAAGTAGAAATAGTATTGCTGGATGTAATGCACGACTCTAATCCAGCTGCTCTGGAGGCTAGAGCAGAAGGATTACAAATTCTAGGCCAGGTAGAGCAATTTAGCAAGATCCTGCCTCAAAATGAAAAGGATGGGTGACATATCTGAGTGGCAGAGTGCCCATGAATTCAATCTTAGTACTGCAAAAGAAAAAAGGGGTGGAGGCACAAGAAGGGAGGGATGCAGGGAGAGAAGAAGGTGGGCAGGCAGGAAGTAGGGAAATTTTCCAAAACTGTTTTCTCCTTTGAGAAAAAGTTTTTCTTTTCCTCCATTCATTTTAGTCTGGAAAATCTTATAAACTTTCCCCCTTTTTGAAATTGGGCTTCCCAAATAACTGCCCACATAAGCCCGATGAGAACCTTAACCTATCCATTCATCGTCTGAGGCCCAGAAGAGGCCGTCTCTGCAGCCCCGGGATACACCTCCCTGGATTTAATGTCCATTTCTAGTGTAACCCTGAGGAAACGGTATCCTTCCTTAGAAAACTGCCCAATTCCTACTGCTCCTGGCCATTCTGGGCTTAGGTTCTCAGTCCCACGCACATCTGTGCACTAAGCCCTGCAGTGCTCTTGTATCACTCTTTCTTCTACTCTGATGCCCAGGCATGAAGTTCCTACTCCTGCATGATCTTTCCTTGAATATGTTCTGTAAAACTCTAAATATATAGTTATTACATACCTACAAACTATATAATAGCTACATGTGATTTTATTCTGCATTACTCAGAGGGTCAGCTGGTCTACCTTCCCTTCAGAAATGGAAACTGAGAGACTCCCTCAAGAATCAAAGAATTTGACCTGTCATCTTTGATCATGTAGTTTGCAGCTGAAGCCACTGGGTGCCACTCTTGTGCCACTAACAAATCAGTTATCACTAAGTGGTCATTACTGATGATTTACCTGATGTTCCTGCTCACTCTTCCTCCCCGGATTTACCACCCAGTCTTACATGGTCACAATCTTACTAGGCTTTGGAGCCAGGAAATCTCAATACAAACCTTAGCCTTGCCCTTTACTAGCTGTGTACCTGGATCTGCAAAAGTTTTGTAACAAGTTTCCTTATCTGTAAGATGGGAAAACTATGACCTAACATCTTCAAGAAATTAAAGTGGAAATTTTGGCACAGATCAAATTAGTAAATGCTTTTTCTTCCAAGACCTAGAACTCACTAGCCATCTGCCAAGTTAATTGGGTTATGAATGGCTGAAAGTTACAAGCCATCACTATAGCCAAAGAACAAGGTAAAGAGGTCAGATCATTCCTTTTTAAGATCTCATTACAACATAGAGAGGTTCAAGCAAAAGGGGCTCAGAAGCTGGGACATTTCTAGATCCTGATTAGTCTCTCTGCCCAGATGACCCAGGTCCTTTGACAATGGCACATACCTCATCCTGAGGGTGTGGATGGCTGTAGTGAATTGAACTGTGCCCTTCCCCAAGTGATCTTTCTGAGCTGGGACTACAGGTGAGCACTATCACCCAATAGTACTGTCTTTATTTCAGATGAGTGTGAAATAGTATCTTATTGTGCTTTTTATTTGACTTTTCAGAATGACTATGTTTAGCATTTTTTTCTTTTAAGTACTGAGGATTGATCCTATGGCTCCACACATGCTAGGTAAGCTAAGCACTCTTTATGTTCATACAGCTCAGCAGTAGAGTGCCTACCCAGCACTTGTGAGGTCCTAGTTCAGTCTCTGGTAGCTGAAAAAAAATTTGATACAGGGTTTTGCTGAGATGCCAAAGTAGGCCTAGAACTTGAGATCCTCTTGCCCCAGGCTTCCAAGTGACTAATAAGGGCATGCACCATATTATGCCCAGTTCTGAGCTTCGTTTTTATTTTCTTTTCCTTCCTTTCCTTTCTCCCTTTCTCTCTTTCTTTCTTTCTTTCTTTCTTTCTCTCTCTCTCTCTCTCTCTGTCTGTCTCTGTCTCTCTTCTGTACCTTTTGAGACAGGGTCTCACTATGCAGTTCAGGCTGGCCTTGAATTCACTTTGTAGATCAGGCTGGCCTCAAATTTGCAACAACCCTCCTGCCTCAGCCTTCTGACTGCTGGTATTGCAGGCATGTGCCACCAAGTCCAGCTCTCTCTCTCTCTCTCTCTCTCTCTCTCTCTATATATATATATATATATATATATATATATATAATTTTTTTTCTTTTTTGAGACAGGGTCTTGCTATGCAGTTCAGACTGGCCTTGAGCTCACTTTGTAGCCCAGGCTGGTCTCGAACTCACAAGGATTCCTCCTGCCTCAGCCTCCTGAGTGCTGGGATTAAAGGCATGTGCCACCACATCCCACTCCTTGATCATCTTTCTTATGTGATTATTTTCCATTTTATATCTGAATCTTCTCTTGTGAAGTGTATTCAAATATTCTGTTCATTTAAAAATTAGTTGATTTGTTACTGAATTTTGAAAATTCTTTACATAGTCTGGAAAATGCCAAGGGTGAAACTAAAAATTCCATTTAATAGATACAGAACTATCCTTCTTAGTGAACTCTGGTATTTCATACCTTTTGAGGAATTTTTCCATTTCATCTAAGTTGCTCAGTGTACTTCCACTGAGCTGAGCATTATATCACTTGATAATTAATTTGTTTAGTATCTCATTCCACCTGATTTCTAATTATGGCAATTTGTGCCTTTTCTTTTTATTCTTATTAGTCTAGCTACATGTTTATCACTTTTATTAATCTTTTTGATTAATTGCTTTTTAGTTTCTATTGTTTTTTATTTTATTAACTTTTCTGATCTTTGTTTCACTTCTATTTTAATTTTCTCTTCTTGTTCTCATTTAAGTTGGAAGATGATGCCATTGATTCATTTTTCTTTTCTAACAGACATTTTTCTCTCTAGCTACCCCAATAACTACATTCTACAAATTCTGATAATTTGCATTTCTTTTTTCCTTTTGCTTTTTGACATAGGATCTCACTATGCAATACAGGCTGGCCTTGAACTCATAACAATCCTCCTGCCTCAGCCTCCCAAGTGCTGAGATTCCAGGCATGTACTACCATGCTCAATGAATTTATTAGTGTACATGTTTATATTACATGGTAATTACATCATTGGGAGTTGGTACATGTACACAACACATCTTAATTTTATGTTCCCTTCTGTTATGGTTAATACCTTGTGTCAACTTGAGAAATTTAGAAGTTTAACTGAGAGACTCAGCAGGGAGCCAGGGTTCTTACTTTGTAAATATCCTCATCCTGTGCACAGGAGGGCAGGGAGATTTTGTGAGTGCTGCAGCCGCCCTGGAGGGGGACAGGGGATGCCTGTGTACAATATAAGGGAGAAGAGGCTTCCTTTTTTTTTTTCTCTCTCTGGCTGCTGCCTTGAAGTGTTGCCCCAATGCAATGCCATCCTGCCTTAGAGCCAGCTGATTACGGACTGAAACCTCCAAAACTGTAAGAAAAATAAACCTTTCCTTCCCTAATTTTGGGTGTCAGGTATAGTGTCTCAGCAATAAGGAAAAAGTAATCAAGATACCTTCCCCTCTCTTTTCTGCCAACTGTACTTTTTCCCTATAATTCCCCTTCCCTCCATCTCTTTATCCCCTCCTATTGCCTATCTTCTATTTTGCTCTTTATATTTTGGGTTTCTCATATAAGAGAAACCATGTGATATTTAGGCTTGTGTCTGATTTATTTCACCTAACATGATGATCTCAAGGTGCATCCATTTTCCCACAAATGTCTCGTTTATCCTTCTTTATGGCAGGAAGAACTGCACTGTGTATAAATAAACACACTATTTATCCTGTCACCTGTTTCCAACATTTAGCTATTATGAATTGTGCTGCTATAAACATGGGTATGCATGTTATCAATGTAACATGATGATGTTCTCTTTCGGGAAGGTACTTAGAAGGGGAATAGCTGGGCCAAATAGAATTTGGTTTTTGATTTTTTTACATTTTGATTTTTTTTTACACAGGGTCTTGCAATGCAGTTCAAACTGGCCTTGAACTCAGTGATTCTCCTGGCTCAGAGTGCAGGGATGACAGGGGTGCACCATCATGATTGATTTTATCTAATTTCTTGATGCCAATCATTTTTTCTGGAATAAGATGGAATCTCAGTTTTTTTCTGTTGTGTGTTCGTGGGGTTTTTTGGCTTCTTCTGAGACAGGGTCTCCTTATGTAGTAGTTCAGGCTGGCCTTAAGTGCAGTATGTAGCCCTGGCTGACCTTGAACTTGCAGTGATCCTCCCACTTTAGCCTTACCTCACTCCTGAGTGCTGGAATTATAGGTATGTGCCACCATGCCCACCTCGATGGGCATTTTAATTTTCACTTCACTAATATCCAGAAATGTTGAATATTTTCATGTATTAATTGGCCATTTGTATTTCCTCTTCTGAGAAATGTCTTCATTTCAGTTGCCCATTTTTATTGGTTCTTTTATTTTGATGGATTTAATTTTTTGAGGTCCTTATATATTATAGATATTAGCTCTCTGTTCAAGAAAAACTTGACAAATGTTTTTTGTAGGTTGCCTCTGCAGTCAGTCATTTGCTTTGCTGTACAGAGGCTTTTTAATTTGAAATAATCCCGTTTCTCAATTAACTCTTATGTAACTTTAGAAAGTCCTTGCCTACACCTATGTCTTCAAGAGTTTTACCTATTTGATCTTCCAAAGTTGTTTTTATTTTAAGCTTTAGAACTTTCATCCACATTTATTTTAGTTTAGTACATGGTGAGAGATACAGATCTAGATTCAACCTTCTGCATGTGCATAGACAGTTTTCCTGGCACTATTTGTCAAAGAGGCTATCTATCTTTCCTCCAGGGAAAAGATTTGGCACTTTTGTCAAAGATTAGATAGTGGAATATGCTTAGGGGTTATTTTATTTTCTGTTTTGGTTTTTTGGTTTTTTTTTTTTCTTAAGACAGGGTTTCACTATGCAGTGCAGGCTAGCCTTGAACTCGAAACATTCTCTTGCCTCAGCCTCCCCAGTGCTGGGATTACAGATGTGTGCCACCACACTCAGCCTTTGAGTTGTTTCTACATCCTCTATTGTGTTCCACCAATTCACAAATCTGTCTTTTGCCAATACTATGCTGTTTTTATCACTGTAGCTTTGTAATATAACTTGAAGCTCAGCATTGTGTCTTCCTGCCTTGCTCATGTTGTCCAGGATTGTTTTTGTTATTCTAGGTCTCTTCTGGTTCCAACTGAATTTTAGGATTTTTTTCTCTAGTCCTGTCAGGAAAGCTATTGGTATTTTGATTGGGATTGGATGGATACATTTTAAAATCATGCCCATATTAACTATATTGGTTCTGCCTATCCAGTAGCAGGGAATATCTTTCCATTTTCTGCTATCTTCTTCAATCTCTTTTTACAGAGTACTGTAGTTTTTGCCATAGAGGTATTTCACTACCTTGGTTTTGTTCTTCCCTAGGTAATTTTTCTTGTTGCTATTGCGAAAAGTACTATTTCCCTAATATCTTTCTTGATGGGTTTATTATTGGTGTACAGGAATGCTACTGATTTTTGTGTTGACTTTGTATCCTGCTACACTACTGAATTTGGTCATTAATTCCTTGAGTCTTTTCATGGAATTTTTTGGGTCTTTTCTGTAGAGGACCATGTCATCTGCAAATAATGATAATTTGACTTCTTCCTTTCTTAGACATATCCCTTTTATTTTTTTCTCTTGCCTGACTGCTTTGGCTAATATTTCAAGAACTGTATTGAACAGCAATGGTGATAGTGGACAACCTTATCTTTTTCCTGAATGTAGAGTGGAAACTTTCAGATTCTCCCCATCTAATATGATGCTGGCCATTGGTTTTTCATAAATTAGTTTTTAGAAGATTGAGATAAAGTAATACTATACCTATTTTCTTCAGGGTTTTTTTTTTCAAAATCATGAATGGATTTTGGATTTTGTGTAAGGCTTTTTCTGAGTCAATTGAGATGATTGTGTGACTTTTGTCCTTGCTTCTGTTTACATGATTTGCATATGTTGAACCATCCCTGCAACTCTAGGACGAATCCTACTTGGTCATGATGTATGATCTTTCTGATGATTTGTTGCATTCTGTTTGCCTGTATCTTTTTTTTTTTTGTACCAGGGATCAAATTCACACTGTTTGCACTTGCTAGGCAGGCACTTGTGCCACTGAGCTAAAACCCCTGGCCTTTGCCAGTATCTTGATGAGGAATTTTTTGTCAATGTTCATTAAAGAGATTAGCCTATAGTTCTCTTTTTTTTGGTTGGATCCTTTTCTTGCTTTGGAATCAGAGTAACATTACTTCCAGGAATAGCTTTGGAAATACTCCTTCCCTTTGAATTTGATTAAAGAGATTGAGGCATATTGGTATTAAAGAGTTTGAGGAGTACAGGCATTCCTACAAGAATGAATGTATTGGAACCTGAACTTTTCTTAGTTGGTACCTTTTTCTTTTTCCTTCTTCAATCTCACTGCCTGATACTGGATTGTATGGGGTTTTTATGTTTCCCTGGTTTAGCTCTGGTAATTCATATGCATCAAGGAATTTATTTACTTCTTCTAATTCTCCATTTTATTAGAGTATAGGTTCTCAAAATATGTAGTTTACTAATAATCTGGATTTCAGCGGAGTCTTTTGTAATTTCACCTTTTGTTATTTCCCATCCAAGTACAAACCAGGCCCGACCCTGCTGAGCTTCCAAGATCAGACAAGATCCGGCGTGTTCAGAGTGGTATGGCCATAGACCTTTTGTTATTTCCAATTGGGTCTTTTCTTTTGGGGGGAGGTTAAGATTGACTATGGAGTTTCTTTATTCTTTTAAAGAACCAAGCCCTTGATTCACTGGTTCTTTGTATTGTTTTTTTTTAGTCTCAACTTCATTAATTTCTGTTCTGATCTTTATAATTTCCTTCTTTGTACTAGCTTTGAGTTTGGATTGCTCTTATTTTTCTAGGACCTTGAAGTGCATCATTAGGTTACTAGGTGTATTAATCACTTTTCTCTCGTTGGTGGGACAAAAGATCTGACACCCAAAGTTAACGAGGGAAAGGTTTTTTTAGTTCACAATTTGTCGGTTTCAAAAGTCCAGATTCAGTTGGCTCCAAAGTACAGTGGCATGGCAAAGGGGCAACCATTCATGGCAGTGAAAGACAATAAAAGCAGTAAGACCAGAAAGGAAGAGCAAACCTCTTTTCCCTTATATTGAGTGCAGACTACCCACCATAGGTACTCACACCCCCCAATCCCAGTACTAGATAATGAACCAATCACAAACTCTAGATTCACCTGTCTCTAAAAAGCCCACCCCTATGACCACATGAGGCTTTGTGGGGACATCCAGACATAAACCATAATACTAGGCTCACTCTGTTGGAATGTGGCATTTACAGCTATAAACATCTCTTAGGACTGCTTTCATAATGTCCCCTAGATTCTGGAATGTTGTAGTGATATTATCATTTCATTTTGGGAACCAGTTTCTTCCATGATTACTTCTATGACCCACTGATTATTCAAGAGGGTGTTGTTTAATTTCTGTGTATGCATAATTACTAAGGTTTCCTTTGCCATTGATTTCTAGTTTCATTGCACTATGATCTGATAGTATGCATAGGATAATTTTGATTCTTTTGCGTTTACTTAAGGATATATTATGGACTAGCATGCGGTCTATTTTGGAGAAAATCCCATGTGCTGTTGAGAAGAATGTGTATTCTGTTTTTGTTAGGTAGAACACTATAAATATCTATTAGGTTCATTTGTTTAAGGTTTGTTCAACTCTGATATTTCTTTGCTGACTTCTAAAAAAATCTAGTTCTATTGGTGACAGTAGGGTATTGAGTCCTCCATTATAAGTGTGCTGGTGTTTTTCTGTTATTTTTTTTAAATGTCCAATAGTGTCTGTTTTATGAAGTTGGGTGTTTTAGTGTTTGGTCCATGTGTGTTATTATTGTCCTCTTGTTGAACTGTTCTCTTAACCAAAATGCAGTGACTTTCTTTGCCTGTTCTGATCATTTTTGGCTTGAAGTTCACTTTGCCTGAAATTAGGATTTTATTGCTTTTTTTCTTGGTTCCTATTGCATGAAACATTGTTTTCTATCCTTTGATTTGTGTTTTGTTTTGTTTGAGACAGGGTCTCACTATGTAGTGCAGGCTGGTCTTGAACTCCCTTGTATACCCTAGACTGACCTCAAAGTCATGACAATCCTCCTGCCTCCTGCTGTTTCATGTATTGTAAAGCTCTCTTAAAACATACATGAATGTTCAGGAGTACAAGCATCCCCTGATTCATGATGGCTTAACATGATTTTTCAACTTTATGTTCCCCGTGAATGGAGTTCACTGAGGTTCCTAGTACAGCTTCACAGATTTCAGCACCCTTCAAACATGTTTTTGTTCTTCCACACCTTCTTTTTTAGATTTACCAATTACATATATATTGGGCTAGTTGAAATAACCAGCTCACTGATACACTATTTATTTAGAGTCTTTTTAAAAATTTTTTAATTTTTTTAAATCTTTTTAAAATTTTATTTAAATAGAGGGGGGAAAAGCAAAACAGAAAAAGAGGGTAGAAACAATATAGAATTTAAAAAAATAAACTGTAAGAAATCACTAGTTGATACATTATATATTGTCTTCTTGGATATAGTTCAAGTTACAAAATTAAAGCTTACAAAGTGAACATTCAAACAGTGAGGCTACAAACAGTTCTGTTCACCAATCCAACAAAAACTTAGCAACATGATTATCAATCCTACACACTTAAATATACATGGAGTTATATCCTTTGGAGCACTTTCTTTTCCTCCTTTTGCTTTTTAAGTCCATTATCTGTTTAGTTGTATCATGTTTTAGGTTGCTCTGTACCTTACTGATCTGTTTTGTTGTTGTTATTTACTTTTTTATTTTTTCTTATTTATTATTATTTTATTTTATTTATTTTATTTTGAAGGTAGTAAAATACAGCAGAACAAGACAAGACAAAGCCAATTGAGGCAGTGCAGTGAAACTGGTACAGAACTTCACAGCAGGTCACCGGGACAACAGCAATAGGTACAATAGTATATTTGGTTTTCTTCACAATAGTTGTTCCTTTTCAATCAGGTAGAGCAATATCGAAGCAAATACAGAGCAGCGTGCTGGCTACCTGTTTTCCCAGTGCCCCAAGTTCCAACATGGCGCGGATCTCAGGAAACACTGATATGGCTCTCGCCCTAAGGCAGCCACAGCTTGGGAGGCCACAGCCACTCACCAGAGCGGCATGCTGGCTCCCTGTTTTCCCAGCACCCCAAGTTCCAACATGGCATGGATCTCAGGAAACGCTGATCTTTAGAGTCTTTTTTAACTTCTGTGTTTTATTTCAGAGTTTCTATTGTTATGTGGTTTTCCTTAAGTGTCTAATGCCATTAATACTATTCAGTGTAATTTTCATCTCAGACAATGTAGTTTTCATCTTTAACTGTTCGTTGGGCTGTTTTTTAATACTTCCATATCTCCAACATGTCAATCTTTTCTCTAGCCTCTGGAAAAATTTTGTATAGTTATAACAACTGTTTTATGGAAGGCGATGTAGTATTTCCACTTAAAGAAAAATTCTCATAAAATGACAGTCAAGGATCTAAAGGAGCTCCCATTTCTCTAGTTCAGTCAATAGTAGTCAGATTGGTTTGGGTGTTTCCAAGAGAGTGAATGAAGGCGCTATCAGCAGCCTCTCAGTGATTGCCATAACACTGTTTAATGCTGTTACTTTTATGTAGAAACTAAAGAATGGTTTATCATACTTTAGCCCAAACTGACTATATTCCTCTTTTTCACAGGCACTATGATAAATGTAACTGCCAATGTGAATAGCTTAAAATGTGGCAAAAGGTAAGCCAATTGAATGTCTTAAAAGTAGGACCCACCAGTCAGAAGGTAAACTTTCTTCAGTATTATTTATGGTTGCATTTGACTACAGTTCTGTGGGGCTAAAACCTTACCTACCTTGGCAAGCCTTTCGGGACATAGCAGCAAGGACATAATGTTATACATTATAGGGTTTGTTTTTTGGTAATGAGTTTAATCCCTTAGCCCTAAAGGGAATGCCAATTAAATGTGATCAAATTATTTTCACAGCTTAGTGTTTATTCTTGTTACAGTGGTACCTTGGTTTGCAAACTTAATTCTTTCCATGATTCTGGTTACAAACTGAATTGGATGAAAACCGAATCAAATTCAGTGGTTAGATTCAATGTTGATGTTATGGGGATTTTTTTTTCTTATGGAGAAATTTGATTTGGTTGTATATCAATTTGGTTTGGTTTGGTCATATTTGGTATGGCATAGGAAATTGCTGTCATAATAACTTTTTGTTTTCTACTAAGTGTACATGCACAATTAAATAAATGTAGGAGTTTTCCCTTTATGGTGTGAATGCTAAAAGATTAAAGGTATTTTGAAGTCTAGGAGGGTTGGTAGTATTAGAGTGTTTGCTTAGCATGTGCAAGGTTCTAAGTTTGATCCCCAATACTGCAAAAAAAAGAAATTTTTAAAAGATATTTTTAATATCAGGATGGTAATTTCTCTATAAGAGATCATAAATATAGAACATTGTTTTTGAGATCCAACTCCCCACCCTACATAGCAATAAACACTGTGGCATATTAAAAATAATAACTGCCTAATGTCTTTTTTTTTGAGACAAAGTTTTTGCTAAGTAGTTCAGGCTGGCCTTGAATTTGCCTCAGCCTCCCAACTGCTGGGATTACACATGTGTGCCACCACACTTGTTGTACCTGATATCTCAGTTCTGGATCAGTTTTGATTAAATTTTCTCATTATAGGTTTTTTTTTCTTGCTTCTTAGCAAAACTATTAATTTTTTATGGGAAACAAGGCTCTATGAATATTACTTGGTGAGTGATGGATATTGCTATATTCCTATATTCTTGTAAATATTTAATTGATAATTTATTTGCTTAGTAATGGCATTGAATTACTTGCAATTAGTTTGATCCTTTTGGATCTTGCTTCTGCTTTCAAGCTTTGTTAGGACAGGACCAGACTGTTTATTGTAGGTTTGATTTTTTCTCCATTTCGGGGGTAATACCCTTTTTAGTATTCTTCCTGGTGCTCCATGACCTATGATGTTTTCCTCTCTGGACAGTGGGAACAGTTACTGTTTCTAGCCCTGTGTAAACTCTGCTTGTTGTTCCTCTAATCCTTTGGAAAGAATCTTTACAGTGGATAGTTTCCTCACAAATATGATCTGATTAGCATTTAAATGAGTAGTAGAGGAGGCACTCCACTTAGATCTCCAGCAAATTCTCTGTGCCCAGCTCTCTCTTCAGTCATGTTATTACTTGAAAACTTTAGCTGCCTTAACATCTGCTATGGTTTGCTCCCCAGAGGTTCATATGCAAGGCTTGTATGTAAAGTAATGAACGGTGCTGTGATCTTTAAGAGGTAGGGCCCTGCAGGAGGTGATTTGGTTATGATTGCCTCCGTGGGACCAGCCATTAATATTCTCATGAAGTCGGTTGGATCTCATGAAACGGGTGCAATCCTATAGGAGTGGATTAGAGCCTAGCCTTCCCCTTCAATCTTGTTTCTTCCTTCACCAGACACTGGTATCAGGCTGTTTGGACTCTGTAGCCACCAGAATCATGAGCCAAATAAAACCTCTTTTGTTCCTAAGGTACCAAGCCACAGTTATTTTGTTACAGCAATACAAGCTAGACTGAGACAGCATCCCTGGATTCCCAGCTCCATCTATTCAACTCTAGGAGACCACTGGCTTTGCCTGGACTCCTCCTTTTTCCATGGCTTTTATACTTTCTCTTAGGTTGTATGCCAGGACAATCATTATTTTGTTTGATGAAGCAAAAAAATTTGCTTTTTATCACTTAGAAATAACCATTCTATTTGTTGCCCAATATCCAATATCTTCAAGCCACTATTTTCTACACTGTGTCCAAAAGTTTTATTATTTTAGCCAAAAGTGCAAATCCAGTCTGTGTTACTCAATCTTGGCCAGAAGCCATTGCTGAAGTAGCAGCAATAACTTCATCTTTAATCTCTTTTATTTAGTCATTCTATACTGAGGTCCAGAAAAGTCAATCCTACTGATTAGAGCCAAAAGAGCCAGAGAAGTAGGCTTCAGTTAGACACTAGTATCAGTTCTATCTGTAATCTGGAGATAAATAGAATTTCCTAGCTATGATCTCTCTTCCCGTTTTAAGGGAGTACATCACAAAAATGGCTAAAGTTATTTGACCTTCTTGAGGGTAGAGACCCTAAGTAATGCAAACCTAGATCTCCAGCATTCACAAAAGTGTATTTTTTATTAGGCAAAGCTAATTATAATAATCCCATCATGTAATGCCATTATAATAGTAGCTACATACTGATCATTTTACATACATGATCTTATTCCAACTTCATAACAGTAACTTTAGATATGCATCATTCTTATTTTTACTGATACAGAAGTTGAATCTTAGAAAGATTAAATAACTTCCACAACAATGCCAACAACTAGTTAGTGGCAGCAACAGAATTTAAAGTATATCTAACTGTCCTTTCCACCTGTATGTAATTCTTATGAAGTTTTTCAAAACAACAAGCTTTCTTGCTGAATGGTTAGCCTCAGACTCAGTGCATAGGTACCTACTCATCCTGAATTTAAGATTCCCACATATCAAAATGCAAGATTTCCACTGAAATACTTACTATTACTTTACACTTACTTGTTTCACATCACATGAGCAGTGGTGAAGATATCGGCGCTGGATGAGGTCACAAAATATTTTGTGCAGTTTGGGCCCAAACTCCTGTGTGTCAGCTGCCTAAAACAGACCCAGAGATAGAAGGTACTGAGTTCCAGTGCTGGAAACCAAGAGCAAAGTACTCACAGGAAGTTAAATGGGGAGAGGATAAGATAGATGGGACACTGACATCCTCTACATTGCATTTAGCATGTCCTTCCTTTCTATGGGATCAAAAGAGGAAAAAAATTGCCTAGCATATTTGGCAAGAGATAGGTAGTGATGGCTATCTGTCTTCTCATTTCTGTTTCCTTTACAAAGGGTCTCAAACAAGGATTTTTTTTCTCCTAGGTCTACAGCAGATAAATATCCCAGAGACCCATTTGCTCATGAAGGAGTTATATAAACTGCTCCTCTGAAAAACAAATTCTGAGAAAGCTAGGTTCCACTGACCCACTAAAGCTGATGTGACAGTTCTCAAAACCTTCCAGGGAGAAGAAGGACCAAAGAGTACAGTCTGCACCCATGGAGATGGGTTAATGGCCTTTGACTCTTTAATGTAGAATTGTAGGCCATTAGATTTGAAGGAGACCAGAGTTACCACTGAACACAATATACTAATTTTATAGATGAGAAATTTTAAATTTAAAAAGAAGTGACCCACCCATGATCTCACAAGCAGAATAAAAATTAGGGCTTCTTTTCACTAATTTATGTGATCCAAATAGGTAAAGTTATAATAAAATGTATTAGTTTATATATTTTATAGGCTTTGACCCAGTAACCTTTTACAGAATTTTTTTCTATGAAATAATTCAAAATAAGCATAACATGAGCAGAAAATATAACATGAAGTATAAGATATAACATGAAGTATCAAAGTACCATTTGTATCAGTAGAAAGACTGTTACCAATTTAAATGTCTAATACTTGACAAATGGTTTATTAGATTACAACAATATGGAGGAATATTGGTTAATCAAAACTAAATCAGAGACTGTTCAAACAAGTAAAATATCAATTTACATATCAAAACAGGAGGCTTTAGTTATGACCATGTAACACAAAAATTAAAATTACAGTGCTAAAATTAGTTACTACATAAATTTTTTTCTGTGTCAAATTATCTTTTAAGATAAAGACTACAAAAAAAATGGCTGATACAATGGGACAACTGTAATCCCAGCTGCTCAGGGGGCTGGAGCAGGAGGATCATGAGTTTGAGGTCAGCCTGGCAAAGTAGCAAGACCTTGGTGTTGTGGCCATGTGGTTTGAGTTGAGTGCTGGGGGACCAGTGTAAAGCCTTAGAAACCTAGCGTAGCCACTGCCATCTTCTATTGTCCTCCCCATGTCCCTCACATGATCGGAATATGACAGAGGTATGAATACTGTTTGTCCTGAAGATTGTTTCAAGTGGAATATGCCATTGAGGCTATCAAGCTTGGTTCTACAGCCATTGGGATCCAGACATTGGAAGGTATGTGCCTAGCTGTGCAGAAGAGAATTATGCTGGAGTCCAGCAGTGTTGAGAAGATAGTAGAGACTGATGGTCATCCAGGTTGTGCCATGAGTGGGATAACTGCTGATGCCAAGACTTTAATTGCTAAGGCAGGAGTGGAGCCACAGAACCACTTGTTTCCCTACAAAGAGCCAATGACAGTGGAACGTGTGACCCAGGCTGTATCTAATCTGGCCCTACAGTTTGGAGAAGATGATGCAGACCCAGGTGCCATATCTTGTCCCTTTGAAGCAGCACTGTTACTTGGAGGAGCTGATGAAAAGGCACCTCAGCTCTTTCATATGGACCCATCTGGGACCTTTGTACAGTGTAATGCCTGAGCAATTGGCTCTGCTTCAGAGGGTGCCCAGGGCTCCTTGCAAGTCTGTGACACTGAAAGAAGTCATCATCATCCTCCAAGAAGTAATGGAGGAGAAGCTGAATGCAACTAACACAGAGCTAGCTACAGTGAAGCCTGTCAAGAATTTCCACATTTTCACAAAGGAAGAACTTGAGGTAATTAAAGGTATTTATGAAAGAGTGATCCTCAGAACTTCTCTGGGACAGTTTTCATTCTCCCGATTACCCTTAAATTTTATTTCCAGCTCCTGTTCCTTGGAAAATCTCCAGTGTAAGTGCATTTTTTATGATGTCTGTATATAAAGGCAGTTCTAAAATAAAGATAATTTTTAAATGAAATAAAAAATAAAGTAAAATAAAGGTGTGGGGACAGGCATGATGGTGCACACCTGTAATCCCAGCAATTAGGAGACTGAGGCAGGAGGATTGCTATGAATTTGAGGCAGCCTGTCCTACATAGTGAGTTCAAGATCAGCCTGAGCTACATAGAAAGACCTTGTTTCAACAAAACAAAACAAAAACAAAAAAACAGGACAGGGAATCTAGCTTAGTGGTCTCTACCCTTGCCCAAAATGTGCAACGACTGGGTTCAATCCTCAGTATCACAAAAATACAACCCAAAATTACTTAAAAATGAAGAAACTGGGCTGGGATTTAGCTCAGTGGCGTAAGTGCCTGCCTAGCAAGCGCAAGGTCATGAGTTCAATCCCCAGTACCAAAAAAAAAAAAAAATGAAGAAACTACCATGAAATGAGTGTTACCCACTGATAATATCAAATGTTCAGTATATAATCTTAAAAGGAAGGAAGAAAGTAGCATTTACTGAGAACCTATCATGTATTGCACACTTTTACACAGTCTCAGGCTGTTTGGGATCCTGTAACAAATTACCACAGACCAGCAGTTTTATATAATAGAAATTTATTTCTCACAGTTCTGGATGATGGAAGTCTAAGTTTAGTATACCAAGATGGCTAAATTCTTTAGTTTCAGACTATTTACTTCTCCCCATACCCTCACACTACAGAAGAGACAAGGGTCTTCTGAGGACGTCTTTTATTAAAGATACTAATCTCATTAATGAAGAATAATGCCTGACAATGTATTTACCTCCCCAAAGGACCATAACTTAAATCCATAATCTTGGATTTCAATATATGAAGTCTGAGGAAATATCAATATTCAGACCATGATACACATTTAGCCATCATCATCTTATGGGTATCTATTATTTTTTTCTAATTTATAGGCAGGGCTCAGAGAAGTTCAATCTAGGCCTAAGTCCACATAGCAAGTAAGCGAATGAGTCAGGATTTGAACCTAACCCTGATTCCCAAACTCTCTCCATCATTCTACACTGTCACAAACATGGGATTGCTCAGCACTTATGACTGCTCACTTATTTCCAATGTGTCCTGTCATCATTAGGTAGCAGAGCATTCTTTTATTAGTACTTATTTATTTAATGGTTTCTTTTCAAATCCATTTTATTTCAGAGAAAAAAAGAAAAAATGAATAAAACAAAATTTCAAAACACGTCAACCAAAGGGCAACAATGATACATACAGTGCACACTGTCATCCCCAAATCATTCACCCAGAGCACAAGATATCTGCATTCAATTATCCAAACAGTATCAGCACGAATCTTTCTCTTCAGTGAACTCAGTGGAATCAATAGTGTAACTATCTTAAGTATTTTTATATTCATATATGTACATATACATATGTTGTATAGTGAGACAATACAATGTTTACACATGTCTTGGTTATTTCACTTATGAGTATGGCCTCAAGTTGCATCCATTTACCTATAAAAGTCTCCAGTTTATCCTTTTTATAGCTGAGTAGTATTCCATTGTATAAAAATACCACACCTTTTTTATCCATTCCTCAGTCAGCATTTAGATTGTTTCCAAGATCTAGCTATAAACATGGGTGCACATAGATTGCTGTGGTGTGTTGGTTGTTTGGGAAGATACCCAGAAGGGGACTATCTGGGATGAATGGGACTTCTAGTCCTAGTTTTTTAGGAATCTCCACACTGATTTTCACAGTGGTTGCACCAGTCTATACTCCTACCAACAGTGAAGAAGGGTTCCTTTTACCCCACAGTCCCTCCAGCATTTATTATTGGTTGATTTCTTGATAATAGCCATTCTTTTCAGGGTAAGAGAGGATTTCAGTGTTGTTTTAATTTAGCAGAGCATTCTAGCACATTCTAGCACAAGAAGTAGAAACTATAAGTAACTTTCCTTACTTATGAAATAGTACACACTACAATTCATTCTACAAGTAGTTCTTAAAACACTTAAATGTGGTACTATGTATGATCATAACAGAAGCAGTGAAATAATGTTTGTAAAAACACTATGCACATTAGAGATAGACAGGAGGTTGTTAAACCCCTGACAGTTACAAGCATTCCCAATCTCCTGCTTACCTGAAGGGCCTGGAGACATGTCTTTCGGAAGCTGCCACTTGTGCTCCCAGTTACCACACTCATGATGGAATTCACGACCACTGAGAGTGAAGCTTGCAGTTTCTGATGAGCCTAGGAAACATAAGGAGACCACATCAACCCCAAACTGCTGGCTCAGAAAATCCCAAAGGGAGCAAAGATTTCAGTCACAGCAGGATGTCTCCTAACAACAATACTCACAGAGATCATGGCATATCTTTGTCATGACCTGTAGGAATTAAAACAAAATTTTAAAATGCTCTCTCTTCCCATAGAGATGACAGATACATTCAGAAAAGATAAGTGATAAGACATGGGGCAATAACATACATATATTTCCTAATTTAAAAAAAGTTTAAAGGTTTGCTGTCTTAAAAAGCTTTTTCCTTTAAAAGGGGAAAATATATAATAGGAAACGTGTTACCGAAAGTACACAGGATAAACAGGACCAACTTACGCATACTTGTAATGTTAGCACAGAGGAAGGCTGAGGCAGGAGATTGCAGGTTTTTTCCCAGCTTGGGCTACATACCAAGTGAGACCCTGTCTCAAAACAAAGATAAAAAGGGCTGGGGATGTAGCTCAGTGATACAGCACCCTGTTCGATCCCCAATACTGCAGAAACAAAACAAAAATACATGGAATGCAGGAATTCACAAAGTCAGATAAGAAGAAAATGTGGTACTATAAACTAAGCACAGTGGCACACTCCCTTGTAATCCCAGCACTAGGGAGGATCAGGCAAGAGGATCCCTTGAAGTTCAAAAGGCCAGGCTGGGCCACATGGTGAGTTCAAGTCAGCCTGAACTACATAGCAAGACCCTATCTCAAAAGAAGAAAATATGGCATTATAAAGAATTAGGAAGGTGGAGGAAGAATGTTAAGGTTTAGTGAAGCAGCAGCTCCAGAGGGTGCTGTACAAAGAAGACACTGTATCAGCCATTTTTCTATATACTCTGTCCCTGTTTACTCAGACTCACCCAGCAGGAGGTAAGAATAAGTAAGCTGACTACAGTGACCAATCTAAGTGAAAACTTGAGTTTCTAGGTTGGAGGTAGTATTACATTATCCCAGGAAGCAGAATAAACAGAATGGGGCTTTGAGGGAAGGGGGATTCTGAGGCCCTGTAACTATGCACTCTCTTTTTCTTTTATTATTATTATTATTATTGTAAAGAGAAACAAAAGCATGTAAAGGGTAGAGATAATACAGAATTTCAAAAAAAAAGATAATAAGAAATCACTAGTTGATAAATTACATATTTTCCTCTTAGAAATAGTTGTTTAAGTTACAAAATTAAAGCATACAAAGTAGATATTCAAACAGTGAGAGTGTAAACAGCTATGCATGCATGAGTCTCTACATGTATTTCTATCCTTTCTGTATTAGAGGGAAAAACAAAACATAGCGAGACAAAACAAAAACAAATTCCTATTAAAACATGAAACCAAAAAGTCATATAAAGCCACAGTACAAGGTGATCTACAATGATTACTGTGTTGCCTCTTATTATCTTCAATACAATTGTCTATATCATCAGGCATAATTGAATATAGCAATATAATTGAATATAGCAGTACATAACAATATTAGTAAAAATAAAACATTGTAGACAGTATAAAACTTCAAAGGCAGGTAATAATCAAACCAGAGTGGATATTCTAGTGAATCTTGTCATCTTAAGCACAGTTGCCTATACTTTCAGACTTGATACTATCAATCATAACAGCTTTGTATAAAATCTATCAATACAAAACAGCAATCTAACAAACCAGATTTGATTATAATCAGTCATGGCAAAACAGTGCAGGTTTTACAGAGCTTTATATTAAGTAAATAGGAAATTAAGGATGATTACCATCCTATATCCTGTTATTTTTCAGAATAACTGTCTGTGCTCTCAAATCTAGTATAGGTAGAATGACTGGAACAGAATATAATACATCTAAGCAGAGTAGTGTGAATAATGTGGGTTTTAAGTCCTGGTGCATTATTAACAATATAGTGTATCAAGGCCATTTATGTTAGAGATTCTAGCCATCCTTCTCTGCCTCAGTTCAGCTATGCTATTTTTCTGCCTTTGTCTATTCTTCTCCTTCATTCTACTGCCTGCCCCGCTCATTGAGGCCTTTCTGCTACTGTTCCTAAAATCCTGGTATTTTTTTCTCTCTCTCTAGAATGTCCTTCAGTATTCTCTGTAGGGTTGGACTGTTGGTCACAAATTCCCCCAGTCCCTCTTTGTCATGGAAGCATCTTGTTTTTCCATTACTTTTTAGTGATAGCTTTGCAGGGTACATCAATCTGGGCTGGAGGTTATTTTCTTTCAGGGCTTGGAATACTTTGCTCCAAGCTCTTCTTGATCTGATGGTCTGTGTCAAGAAGTCAGCCGTGATCCTGATGGGCTTACCTTTATAGGTAATCTGTTTCTTTTCTCTGAAAGCTTTTAATATTCTGTTTTTATATTGAATTTCTGGTATCTTGATTATTGTATGTCTGGGTATAGATCTGTTTTGGTTGTAGGTGGCTGGAGTTCTGTATGCCTCACATAACCGAATGTCATTTTCTTTTCCCATGCTTGGGAAGTTTTCCTTAATTATTTCCATGAATAGCCTTTGTAATTCACCTGTTTGTATTCCTGCTTCTTCGTTCACATTTCTTATTCTTAAATTGTAGATTCTCTTGTCATTTTCTAGCCTTTGTATTGTTACTGCCTGTTTCCTTGTTATTTTTAAGAGATCTTTCCTTTCATGATCACACATTGCAAACTTGTCTTCAAGTTTTGATAGTCTATCCTTAGTTTCTTTTAAGGAGTTTTGCCAGCTTTCAATGGAGTTTTTAATTAGTTGGTAATCTCTTTGAATCTGCTTCATGTATTCTATATTTTCTTTATATTCTTTATCGAATGTTTCTCTCTTTTGTGTTCCTCCCTTCTTTTGTCTGTATCTTCCTGAAAGATGCTTCTTGAGAGCATTTCTTTTATTATTGTACTCATATCTTGCTTTACCTGATTTAATATTTCAGGTTTGAGCTCATCTACAAGGTTCAGAAGATATCTCTTAATGTCCATTGAAGCCATGTCTGATGTTGCGTGTTTGCCGCCCTCAGTCTCCCTTGTTTTTCCCTCTACTGCATCAGTGTTCTTAGGGTTCTCGGCTGGGGAGTCTCCTCTTGCCTCTCTCTCCTGGCATGGTCCTGGCTTCCTCCACACAGGTGTACAGTGCAGGTCCCAGCCCCCTTCCCTGTTGGCCATGATTCCTCTGAAGCACACTGGGCAGGGATCTCTGCCCACTCCTGCCTGCCCCTCCCTACCATGCCAGCCAAACTTCAGGGGCCTTCACCAGTTTAGTGCATGCTAGGCGCAGGGAATCGATTTGGGACAGCTCATTGGGTCCCAGCCAGGGGCGCGGCCCAGTCCAAGCAAATCCCACAAATCTGCTCTGGGGAGGGAACAACCAACTGAAGTCACTGTCGCTCCCAGTTCAGGATCCTTCCACCCAATTCCAACATGTTGCCCATTTGGTCACACCCTTCCCGTGGAGGGGGGTCTCATTCCCAGCACTGACCGTGGATTAATGAAGGTCCCTTTGCTGGCTCCACTCTCTGTTGGGCTAACCAACCCCTGACTTCAGCGCTGCTGTGGCTCCTGTGAGTGGCAGTGGGAACGAGTTTGGGCGGCTCTGCCGGCTGGCACGGATTCAAGCTGGAGCAAATTCAGGCCAGTGCAAACTTGGCAGGTAGCAGCAATAACACTGTGTCCCATAATTTTTTAGCTGTTCCAGCTGTAGTTCTGACGTGTTTGATGAGCTTTTTTATGGTTTAATTTCTTCCTATGTCAAGAGGATCTATCTCCCTCTGTCTGGATCTCTCCAGGATATTGTATTCTGGCATATGAGTTGTTTCTCCTGGCAGGCTTTGTATTTTGTTGCTCACTGATCGGCCATCTTGACTTCTCTCCCACTCTCTTTTTCTTAGAAAATTGGAGAAAAGGCCAGAAGTGATGACACACACCATAATCCCAATACACAGAAGCTGAGGTAGGAGAATCACTGTGAGTTCAAGGCCAGCCTGGGTTACACAGTGAGTTCAAGGCCTGGCTGAATCATATAGCAAGACCTTGTCTCAAAAACAAAACAAAACCACCTAGAAGAAAAGAGGTTGTGAATTTCTTATTACCTTGGCAGCCTGGTCATGCTGCTCCAAGATCTGGTCCAGAGTGGTGTGAATCGAATCTTGTAATGCACTGTGGCTCTCCATGAGGATGGCACTGAGATGAGTTGTGAGCAAAGTATGGACTCCTAAGGGGACACAGAATGTCGATAAACTTGAGTGACAATGACTATTTCAACAATGCTGTTCATGTGCTCTAACAAATGGATGGAATAAGAGAAGATGTCTTTTAGCAGAAACTATTTCTATCTACTGACAATTATGGTTTCAGACAATTGCCCCTCCAGCAACTTACAAACCCACTCAATTGCCATTTGCAAATAAAAGAGCTCAGGAAACTTAAAGTGGAGAGTTACATTATTTTTGAAGAAATGAATGAGTGATCCTGCTTAATTCATGCTATAAACAATAACACACCTCCTAGAGAATGTCTAATTACCTCCCTTCCTGTTTGACAATCACTGTTGATCAAGTCACTGTTATCAGAGTGCATCCTTTTTATTAGATGTGCCATGGTAAAAATAAAAAGGGTTAAACTTACAAAGATGACACTCAGAACTGTTGGTACAAAGTCTTTTAAATGGGCAATGATTTCAACCCCCCTGCTCAGCATCACTCAGAAAAGCTAATGTGTAAAACACTGGGCAAAAATATGTCACCAAGGCCAGGTGTGGTGGTACATGCCGAGTCTGAGGCAGGAGTACTGCCATCAGTTTGAGGCCAGCCTGGACTACAGTGAGACTTTGTCTCAAAAAAAAAAATAGGTTTATAATCAATAATCCTGATGTAACAGGAAGACAAACTCGATTTATAGGAGATCTGGAGAAAATATTTTTTTTTCCTAATACAGTACTCAGGGTTAAATCCAGAGTCTTACCACTGAGCTACACTCCTGATCCTATTTTGAGACAGACTCTCACTAAATTGCTAAATTGCGCAGGCTGAACTCAAACTTGCAAGCCCCCTACCTCAGCTTCCCAGAGTGCTGGGACTACAGAAGTACAACAAAACCATGTCTGGCAAGAAAATGCTTCTAAATGAATTTTTATGTCTATGCCCTCTGCTTAAGTATGTTCAAAGATACCATGGAAAGGAGCCTGAGACTGGCTGGCAGGCTTTTCTTAGGATTGCATTAAAAATGCAATCCAGAAGGAACATTTCCTACTGCAAGGCACCATGATGAAGAGAAAGCTATGTGTGGAGTTAAAAGGAGTCTGGAAGTAGAAGTGGGAAAACATGGACTTAGGGTCAATTTTACTATTAACTAATAGTGACCAGGTCTCTTGGTTCTTCTCACTTCAATACAGAAAATGGCTTTATACTGCTTCTCTCAGCTATGCTGGATAGATAAACTGGGATAACATAAATGAAATGTTAAATGTACATGCAATATTCAGACAGGAAATACTGCTGTTACTATGATAATATAGCATGTGGATTACTATTTTCTTCAGTTTGGTCCTAAAAAGAGCTTCAAAAAAATCAGACCCATTTTGAAAGCAGACATTTAATTAAAAAGTCAAAGTTCATTCCTAAAATAGCTGATACCACCAGATGCTTATGACACTGTATCAAAAGAATGAGTTAATCATAGAAAGTTACCATGACAAGGTGGGCATAAGGCCAATTAAGTGATTTTTAAAAAGACACAGAAGCAGACTGCAGTTCTGCACAATCTGTTTCCTAAAAAAGAAGCTCTGGAGAAAGCTTTCATAAAAAATAAGGGAAACTACAAAGTAAAATGACTGTAGCTCTATCTATCTCCCTTCACTGTGTATCTTTTTCCAAGGCTTGTTTTAAACTACCAGATAGGAGATTTTAAAACATATTTGCTATGTTTACCAAAGCAGTGATAAATTTCTTTTTAATCTAATACTGAGAACAACTGCTGAGACACTGAAGGCTGAGGCAAGCTAAACACAGGTGTATAAACTACCACAATGATACAAGGATTATATAAATAATAGCATTTCTGATAAATCTCAGGTACCAGGGACTGAACTTACAACTTCATGCTTGGCAAGCAGGCACTTACGCTACTGAGCTGAATTCCCAGCCCTAAAATCTTAGTTCTTAACGTATGTTCAATAGGCCTCAGAATACAGTATCAGACTTGAATTTTCCTAAGGTTATGCAACTTTTTTAAATGCCAGAAGGTAACATATTTTTATGTCTCAAGAGGACCTTGAGCATCAGAAAGGACCTTTGATATCACCTAGTCTAACAAGCTCATGTTAAAGATATGAAAAAAGATGCTCAGATGATTTATGTGACATTCTTCCCAATTATTATTGAGGAAGTTAGTATCCAAGTTAAAATTAAACGCAGTTCTTTTGATTCTAACTTTTCTCCACAATACTAAACTGCTTCTCCTGTCAACCTCTGCCTTTTTTAAAAAAATTCAATCTGTGTCTTTATGTGCATAGGCCAGTTAATAGCTCCAGGAGTCCTCAGTTAAGCCCTGCTTGTTGGAGCCTCTTCAGTCTGAGTTTCTTCTATTTCTTATTTCCCTGGCTTTAATCAATGGAACAGGGGCACCAAAGAACACCTGCTCCTCAAACAGAGATGTAAGCTGGTACCCAGGAAAGCTGTGCTTCTCTCTTAAGAGTATGCATGCACTGGGTAAAGGTGAGAGAGGCTTGGAAGGCAGGCAGCGGAAGAATCTCACAAACAACAGTAACAAAGCATGGGCACCAGTCAGTGTGAGTACTTCTGATCTGGGGTTATAGGTGGTCTTGTTTATCTTCTGACAAAGTGGGAGTAGACCATACCAAACAGCAACAGATGCCTGTAGGGCAGCATACCGTAAAAATACACTGGTATACACAGAAAGGGAATCTTGTGAACTTTCCCCAAAACGTACATGAACACCACTTTATCCATAACTCTCCTCAACATTTAGAAGAGTACCAAGAAACTCTTAAAATTTTGTCCTAGGGCTAACTGTATCAAAATGTATAAACCAGTCAGGCATGATAGTGCATGCTTGTAATCCCAGAACTCTGATAGGCTGAGACAGGAGGATTACAAATTTAAACTCAGCCTGGACAACTAAGCAACTTAGTGAGACTCTGTCCCAAAATAAAAAAATTTTTAAGAGAACTGGGGATTAAACTCAGTGTGAAGGCACTGGGTTCAAAGAAAAAAGAGAAAAGAGAAGAGAACTAAGCCAACTCACACTCATATTTAATAGTTTTCCAAATTTTACTATATTTAAAAATCACCTGAAAATCTTGTTGAAAATGTGGATTCCTAAGCCATACTGGATTCTTCACATAGCAAAATAATGAATTAATCTGGGCCCAGAAAGCTACTCATTTCCAAGTAATCCAGTGACTCTGATGTAAGTGTTTTAGGGATTACAAACTGAAACCACTACTTTACCTCTAACAGAATCTTTCTGATAATAGGTTACCATTTATCTAGTAGATTCATGCCAACACTCCCCTACTTATAAGCCTGTACAAAGTCAGGCTATATTTGTTTTTTCTTCTATTTATTTTTTCTCTGCAGTACAGGGAATTGAACTTTGAATTATATCTCCAGTTTAGGTTCTTGATCTTATAATCCTCCTGCCTCAGCTTCTCAAGCATCTGGGGTTATAGGAATGCACCACCATGCTCAGCATCAGGATATACTTCCTGATACCTAGAAAGGCAGTACAGTATGGGAAAAAATTCTCAAGTCTAGCTCCACATCAGACTATTTTAGGAAGATTATATATGTATGTATGTATGTGTGTGTTTATTTATGTAATGTTAGTGGGGCTTGAACCTGGGCCTTTGCACTGAACTACATTACCAGCCTTTTTTTTTTTTTTTTTGAGTCAAGGTCTATGTCAATAAGTCACTGAGACTAGGCTGGACTTTTCCATCTGTCCTCCTGCCTGAGCCTCTAGTATGCTGAGATTAAGCATGGGGGGCTTGGCATCACTTGGGGAACCAGAAACATACCAAGGGGCTAAAATATATAGCTCAATGGATATACATGCTTAGCATGTGCAAGACACTGAGTTTTATCCCTTGCACCAAAAAATAAAAGTACTGAGATTTAAACCCCATCTCTGAGTGTCAGGTCTGGGCATTTTTAGGAGCTCCCCCAGTAATGTATTGTACAAGTAAGGCTGAGGGATATTGATTTACAGTACCAGGAAGTGTCTCTTGACTTCTGGCCAATCAAATCTGGGACTATCATCATTTAAGTGATGCATCACTTTTCTGTAGCGATTTTTTTTTTAGAACAGAATATATTTATTGAGAGAAAGAAAGCTTCTGTCTGAGAGAGAGACATAAGGGGTCCCGAGCAGGTTGCCAAAAACTATCTTTTCTAGGGACTTTTACAGAATATAGGGGAATGAAACTCCCAGCCTACTATGTCCAGTACGAGTTCATGTTCTCTAAAATAGAAGAATGAATTTTAGGAATAACAGAGATTAAGAACAGAATATATCTGTCGAGAGAAAGAAAGCTTCTGAGAGAGTGACAGAAGGGGTCCCGACAGGGTTGCCCAGTAGCAATCTTTTGTATAGGGAATTTAACTTAAGCAAGGTTTTCTTCAATGAAATTCTTTATTCTAAAGAAATGTATCTACTTCAAATATGCCTTGTATATTTGTCTCCCTCTCTAACCTCTGAGTATTTGGCACACCCAAGTTGGCAGCCCTATTTACCCCTGCTTACCCCAAATCTCCATTTGCTGGACTGGAAATCCACTATAGAAATCCACAAAAAGGAAAAGCAGTAGAGTTTGTCCTTGAAGATCCATATTCTGAGACTGATTTTTCTCACCAGATTCCACCTGATAATTCACATCTGGAAGCACCAAATCTAGAGAACAAGATATCACACAAATTTCCAAGGTAAATAAAGTCCCTACAAGTTACTAAAGAACTGTATCAGAAACAAAAAATGATTTGAGGATAGGAGGTCTCCATTTGAACAGTTCCACTCCTGAACTTGTTTCTCCATTCACATGGTGAAAAGCAAATAATAGTGACTGACAGAAAGAACATCAAAATAATGATTGGTTGTGTAAAATGCAAACCAAACAACACTTTGCATTTACTGGGAAACATTACACAATAAATTCATTTATTCCTTGTACAACTTTCTAAGGCAGGCATGGTTGGTAAAAGGCAGAGGTTAGATTCAAATATGAGTAAGGACAATGACAGCTCACTTCTGATCATATCTAACTTATGCTACACAGCAAGTCTTATATTAAATTCTTTGCATGTACTAAGTCATCATCTAGGATAAGACCTATTCTGATGGACTTTTTCAGAAAAGAGGCATAGACCTTGCCCAACATGAGTCAGTAAGTGATGGAACTGAGTTGCAGACCTTAACAGTCTGACTTCAAAATCTATACTCTCAACCCCAAAACTATTTAATATTTGTATTTCCAAATAGAATGGCACTTCGGTTCACAAATTTAATTTATTCTATGATTCTGGAAAAGATGGTACATTTGTTTGTATGGGAAAGATGCCCTCAGTCATGTTAGTCACCTAATGCGATTTGCAAACAAAAACAAAATTTTGCCTAACACTTCTGTTTGCAAACAAAAGTGTTTGTGAACTGAGATACCACTGTAATCTAAAACCCTATGATCACTTTCCACCAACTGGATCCTTTAAAATGCAGTCAGCATAGTCCTGCATTCCACATCCACACAGTGAAGAACCTCCTTGTGGATCCTGGTTCTGTCCTATAGAGAAATGAAGGAAGAAGTCAAGGAGAGATTTTCTGTTGGGAGCCGAGACATTGAAGCTGGAGGTTGAATGTGTGGGGCTGAAGTAAGTCCAGCCCAGAAAAAACAGAGAAACCAAAACAAACCATGTAAACAAGTTAGTTGTTCTAGCACTGAGAAGGCAGGGGGTCTGGAGGGTGGGGGGAGAGACAAGTTGCTGGGCAGTAGACTTGAAATTGATACTTTTCTGTAGAGGGTACAAATAAAGGTGCTACAGTGGTTGAGCAGTTCCTTTCCTCCCATCAGGAGAGTAGGGGCTCCACCTGACCCCAGCTTTGTCTTTTATTTTTCTCATCCTCTCGGGGGTCCTTAACCCCAAGAAGCTCAGAAGCCGCATTTGGGTTGTGGCAATTTTCTGTATTAAGTATTTCCAATTGAGTAAACTCAGGCATCATGAATTGTAAAAAATAAAGAAAGAAATAAAGAAAACAATGAAGTCTAAATATAAATATGAACAAAATATAGCTCTATGGAAATCCCTAGAAATTTTCCGAGGTCATCTCACTATTCAAAATCCTGATGGCATGACATCACATCAATTAAAACCAACCATCTTTTCCTCACAAAACTACTCACATGCCCAGAAACCCTAAAGCCTCTTCTTACACTCACACTTAGGCACTCAAGAAAAAAGAAGCTTATCTGGAGGCTTACTTCCTAGATGCAGATCCTATCACTCTTCCTGAGACTATGTCTTCGGTCTTCTCATCTCAATTACAACCTCAAAATATCTCTTCCCTACTGGTCATCTTCCTCAGGGCCCAAACAACCAGAATATCTCCAAATTCAATGGTTCTAGCTGACAGGAGTTAAGCTTGAGACAGTAAACCTTCAGGACATCAGCCTATGGTTGTACAGTCCTATTTCCCAATTTTATTTATTGGTCTTGTTATTAACAATCAAACTTTTAGCATAACTCAACAAAAGCTAATGTGCTTAGCTTTACATAAATAATATGGCCAACTATATAGTTTGGTTATATAAGTAATATAGCCAAACCTAGTATTTAATGGCTATATATTATTTATATAGCCAAACTAGGTTTAATATATCTGGCATTTATGTTGTTTATTTTTTCTAAGTAAGTTTACATGGGTTTACTCCTTTCATTAGGAAGCATTCCTCTTCCACAATAGTTCTGGAGAATCATTTCTCCTTTAATCTTTTTGAAGTTCCTAACCTGACAGATTAATGTACTATACAAACTCTCTGCACTGGGCATGCAGGCATAAGCCTGAAAGCACTTGGGAGACTGATGCAGGAGGATCACCATGAGTTTGAGGCCAGTCTGGGCTACATAGTGAGTTCAAGACCACCCTGAACTGTCTCAAAAAAAAAAAACCCTCTGAACAAGTCCCTAAAAGGACCAGGGGGGTGGGCAACAGAAGTAAGAGAAGAATATGCATTAAGCCACAAGGCCAAAACAGGCTGTGACTGTGCTTTTCTATTTGATGCATTTGCCTTGACTCTCAAACTTGGCCAGACCCTGCCCCCAAGCTAGGCATCAGATCCCTGGGTCCTATATTTCTATATACATCCACTATTTCTATTTCCTTTCATTTCCCTAATATTACTCAGGTTTCCACATTTCTGTGCAGAGAGTGGGAGACATACCTTTATCCAAATTGAGATCCAAGCTGGGTACTACACACAAGTGGTATTTCTTCCAGTCAATGAAATAAAAGGGATCTTTGAAGACAGTGGTACTTAGCCGGTCCTCATTTGACAACATAAGAGGCAGACCTGAAGGTCCATATAGAAATATGTTCAATTGCTAAAGAAAACTGCTAATTTTAGTTTTTATGATTACATATTCATTTGCATAAAACAAATATAACACTAAGCCTGGCTGACACTCCTGGAAATAAACATGGGTACTATGCTATTATGTTAAACCTTTTCCACACTGAAGACAGACATAAAGCACCAGAGACAAATCTACTAGGATCCTCAGAAGTTTGTTCAAGCTTAATGAATAGGAACTACACACAGAGAATATGAGGACAGCCTGTTTATCCTATTCATCCTGATCATAGATTTGAGTGGCACAACAGGGGGTACAAAGTCGAATATCCATATTTAACATCTAGTCTCAAGCTAACATGTTTATAGTGTCTTAGTTACTTTCTCATCACTGAGACAAATACCCAACACCCACAACTTAAGGAAGGAGAGGTTTATTTTGGCTCACAGTTTGTAGAGGTTTCATAGTCCACAGTCAGGGCTGCATGGCAGAGGAGGCTTGCATAAGGCACAGCAGCGACACAGGGAGTGATCAAGGAGGTAGAGAGACAGACCTTGCCAGGCCACATACCCAATAACTCACCTCCTCCAACCAGCATCACGTTTAGCTATAAACTCATCAGTGGATTAACCCACTGATGAGTATCATACATCCATGATCCAATTGCCTCCCAAAATCCCCACCTATGAAACACCTATGAAAACTTGGGGAAACATCTAGATATAAATCATAACATATAGTCTCAAAATATATAAAGGAGGGTCTTCCTGTAACTATTTGAGTACATTTAGATTGAGAAGGAAATTTCCTCTCACCCTCTCCAGCCAAGACAAAGGAAGGTAGGCCCCTAAAAGGATTTCCTTCCCTGGACTTCCCCTTCTTACTTTACCCACAAACCAAGGTTTCTCAGCACAGCACTCCTAACACTTTGGGCCACATAATTCTTTGTGGTGGGGGGCTGTCTGTGCCTTAGAGGATGGTTAGTTGCATCCCTGACCTCTACCCACTAGATGTCAGGAACACCTCCTCCCCCACGATCTCCTCCATAACAAAAATGTCACGAGATATTGCCAAATGTCCAAAGATCCACAGAGGGCAAAATTCCCTCTATCAAGAATCAGTACCGAGGGCTGGGTATATAGCTGAGTGCTACAGCATTTGCCTAGCATCCCTAAGTTTGAACCCCAACACTGAAGAAAAAAGAACCTTTTTTGTTCTCTCAACCAAGGCGAAGACTACCAGATTTTTTTCCCCCTGTGTTTTGTTTTAGGTGGTTTCTATCTTCTTTGTTTTCATCCTCTTCCTTGTACATTAGGTATAAAGATTAGAATTCTTACCCAGCAGGAAGCAGGATATTATGGAAAGTCACAGCTAACCAAAAGAGAGGCAGTACCCATAAATGAAGTCTCCTTCACAAATCTCAGAAGGTACTAACACATCAATGAACACCCACATTGACACTCTTTAGTGGTGGCAATTTATGCATGGATTTAGCATGGATCTTTTCTTTAAGACAAAAGATGTTAATGTATCAGTTGTTTTTTTCTAAACTAAAACCTCAGTATTCAGTGTTAATTACAGTGTTGGAACTTTGCAATAAATAATAGGGGTATATGTTGCACTTTGGTATTTATCTCTAAAAGGTCTGCCATCACTGGGCTAGAGAATCTGAGATGCTGTGAACTTACAGAAAGAGAAGTCTGAAGAGCCAAGTTGTGATTATCTCTTAATTGGGTAGTTTAAACCATTTAAATTTAATATGAATATTGCCACAGTTGTTTTGCTTTGTTTTGTTTTGAGACAGGGTCTTGCTATATAGTTCAGGCTGGCTTCAAACTCATGGAGATTCTCTTGTGTCAGCCCCTCAAGTGCTGGGATTACAGGCATGTGCTACCACGCTGGCAACAGCTGGGTTTAAATCTATCCCCTTATTATCTTTTTCCCATTCATTTGTTCACCATCTCCTATTTTCTAGTTTTGGATTTTATTTTGAACTAAGTATTTTTTATAACTCCATTTTGTCTTTTTGGCACATTAGTCATAATCTGTTGTAAAAGCTTAGGTACTGCTTTAAATTTTATGATATATAATTGCAATTTGTCACAGTACACCTATAAGTGACATTCTGACAACTCATATATAAGAATACTCTCCCTCCCATCTACCCCTGGTCTTGTGCTAGTATAACTCATTATGTTATAATGCTTATGTTATAAATCTTATAAATTATTACTTTTTGCTCTAAACAATTACCTTTCAAAGACTTATATAAAAGGACTAAAATATCTACCCACAGTTACCACTTCTTGTGCTTTTGTGTGTGTGTGTGTGTGTGTGTAGATAGGCAGGTAGGTAGGTAGATCCAGAATTCTAGTATTTTCTTTCTACCACAAAGGTTTCTGTTTAACATTTCTCATAATACAGGCCTTCTGTGATGAATTCATTCATCTTCTGGATGTCCAGGAAAGTCTATATTGTTTTCATTTTTGAAAAATATTTTCAACAGTATAGAACTTCAAATTGACAGGGTTGTTTTATTTTGTTTTTAGGACTTGAAAAATACTGCTCCACTGTCTTCCAGTTAACAATCATTCCAACAAGAAATCTGCAGTAACCCTTATCTTGTCCTTCTTTATGTATCTTTTTATTTGAGGTTGCTTTTAAGATTTTCTTTCCTGCTTCATTATAGCTCTCAGCAATTTGGTTATGATGTGTCTTGTTGCAATTTCCCTCATGCGTCTTAAATTTAGGGTTCACTAACCATAGATCTGCAAGTTTGCAGTCTTCATTAAATGTCGGGTCCATTATTTCTGCAAATACTTTATCTACCCCTCCTTCCTTCAGGACTCTGATTACACAGCATGAATTAGGCTGACTGGAGTTGTCCCAGAGTTCAAGAGTGCTTTGTCCATTTTTAAGAAGTTTTCTCCCTGCCCTGTGTTTGATTTTAGATAGTTTCTATTGCTGTCTTCAAGTTCACTAATTGTTTTGCAATGTATAAATCTTCATTAATCTCAACCAGTTCATTTTCATCCTAAATTTGTACTTTTTAATCTCTAGAAGTTCAATTTGGGTCTTTTCTCTCATCTTCCCTAGCTCCTTTGATGTTTTTATGGTGTTTTAATGTATTTTCCAGCTTTTATCTTCAATGAGAACATTGGGCTGAATCACCCAGTTTGCTGTTTGCAGAAATCCTACCAGAGTTTCACAATAACATTCTTTTTATTAAAACCTCACCTCTTCAGTGTCTTTACTGACCAAATTTAAATAACATCCCCATCGCTCTACCTCATCACTTGCTTCATTTACCTTACTTCACTTGTCACTATTTAATATGTACTAAAATGTAAAATCAAAAGGGATAGGCCTTTTTTTCTTACTGCTTCTAGAGAATGGAATGAGGAGGAAAAAGAATCTTTATTTTTGATGCTCTTCAGTACTATGTAGATATAAGAAAAAGCATGTTTTAAAATATAAAATTCTCATAGTCTTTATCTCTGTCTTTATCTTCCCTCCTCCTTGAAAGATATTCTTAGCTGACATTTATCACACCATGCCTCTTCTATTCTTATTATTTTTTATTTTTTGGCAGTGCTGGAGATTGAACCCAGGGCCTCATGCATGCTAGGCAAGCATTCTACCACTGCGCTATATCCCTCCTCTATATACTTCCACAACTTAATTTACACCTGGATCCTCAAATTTATAATAACAGGTATGATTGAGCATTTATGTGTCAGGCAGTATTTCAGGGGCTTCATATTGGATTTTTCTAAAAAGCAAATAAACCTGAAAAGAACACACAAACACAAACCTTTGAGAGGGAATAGTAAACATATAAAATACTACTATCCCCACCATAAAGGTGAAGAAGTAAAGGATTAGAAGTCAAGTACATTGCCACCATCACACAGCTCACAAGTGGTGAACCCAACATTTACAATCCATGCCATGTAGCACTATACTACATTTACCTGTGCAGTAAACTGGGAGTCTAAAATTCTCTATCTCTACATCTAACCACTTCCAAGTTGTGGACTTAACTAACTGTACAGCTGCTTGCTATCTTCAAAGAATATCCTGCAGGCACTATTAACTAAAATGTGTAAGCCAAGCATCTTCTTTATCCTCAAATCTGCTATTAATGTTTTGCATCTTGCTGACAGGATCCTTACTCTGTCAACCATCTGTGGAGAGCTTTTTAAAAGTTTTATTCAGATAAAATTCACACACCACACATTTCACTTTTTTTTTTTTTTTTTTTGGTACCAGGGATCAAACTCACAGCTACACATTTTCAAGGCAGGTGCTTACGCCACTAAGTTAAATCCCCAACCCGCACTTTTTTTTTTTATAAGGTAGGGTCTTGCACAATTTCACTGCACTGTCTCAGTTGGCTTTGTTCTGTCTTGTCCTGTTGTCCTTTGCTACCTTCAAAATAATAAAAAATTAAAATAAATAAATAAATAACAAAACAAATCAGTAAGGTATTAAGCAAGCTGAAACATGATATAATTAAACAGATAATGGACTTAAAAAGCAAAAGGAGGAAAAGAAAGCGCTCTAAAGGATATAACTGCATGTATGTTAAAATGTGTAGGATTGATAACCATGTTGTTAAGTTTTTGTGGGTTCGTTGAACAGAACTGTTTGCAGCCTCACTGTTTGAATGTCCACTTTGTATGCTTCAATTTTGTAACTTGAACAACTGTATCTAAGAAGACAATATGTAATCTATCGACTAGTGATTTCTTACTGTTTATTTTTTCTTTTTCTTTGAAATTCTGTATTGTTTCTTCCCTTTTTTCTGTTTTGCTTTTTTTTTCTCTTTAAATAAAATTTTAAAAAAAGATAGGGTCTTGCTATGTAGTGCATGCAGGCTGGGCTTGAACTCACTGTGTAGCCCATGCTGGCCTCAAACTCAGAGCAATCTTCCTGCCTCAACCTCCTGAGTGCTAGGATTCTAGGTGTGTGCCACTGTGCCCAGTCTGTCACTCATTTTAAATGTATAAATTTGTTTAAGTATATACAAAAACTTGTATAACCAGCCCCACCATCAACTTTAGAACATTTTCATTTTTAAAAGGTCTTCTTACTACCTTCTGTGTCTAGACACTGCCCTAATCTGGACATAGAAAATTTTTTGTTTTGTTTTGTTTTTTTGAGACAGAATCTTGCTATGTAGTTTAGGCTAGCCTTGAACTCACTATCTATGTAGCCCAGTCTGATCTGGAATTCATAGTTATCCTCCTGCCTCAGCCTCCTGAATACTGGGATTACAGGTGTGTGCCAGCACACCAGGTCTGGAGGTAGAAGTCTTATCATTAACTTTAACCATTCTCTGCTCCAGTCTCTTCCAACCACCATAACAAATTTGCTACCTTGTAACACTGAGTACTTACAGTAATAAATTTTGCCTTTCTGGCTCAACACACTTTTAATCCAAACATTCACTAACTCTTAACCCAATTCATTTATTTAGTAATTCCTAACTTCTTTCTTCTATCCACCCTTCACAATGCTTCTAGACTCCTTCCAACCATTCAACAGTTTCCCACTACACAAAGAATTAATGTGACACTACTTAATATGGCACTCAAAGTCCACCCCATTCAGCTCCAACCACTGCTCCAGCCTCATCTTTCCTTGGCCACCCACTGCACACTGCAGTAGTACTGGTCTATATGAAAAATGCATGACATGTGTGTCACACTTTATAGTTATCAGTTCCCTGGCAATATTTTTAAGATTAGTGTTCACACTGGATTTCATGTTTTTATACAAATCATATATGCTGCTAGATAATTAATTCATACATAAGCATTTTTCTAAAATTGAGATATAACAAATCCATCTTCAAAAGGTAAATGAATGGAACATGTCATCAAAAGGATATGGAAACCGATGAAATTCTGTTCAGCTGGCTGGAAAAGACCTTTGGGGTGGGGCAGAGAGCAGCAGCTGGAGTCATTATCAAGTCTCCCAACAAGTCCATGCCAGCCACATCCTCAGGAATTGAGAGCGTTACTGGCTGTCCTAGCACAGGGTGGATCCTGCTACAGTGTGATTCAGTTGTACTGAATTTTAGTCTACTGTCAAAAAATAGATGAGACAAATTTAACTTTTTTTCCTCTTAAGAAATTATTTAAAAGGACATTCAAAATTCTTTTTATAACATCTGGCATATGCATAGCCATTTAACCTACAATTTCAGTTTTAGCAGCATAAGTAAGTTGTGTCTCAAGAGAATCTCTGCAGTGGGAAAGAATAGAAAAATGGGCATTTTAGTGAAGATATTATGGCTCTTGCTTTTGTTATCACTAATAGCCATTTCTTATTTTCAGAAGTGTATTTTCTCCAATAACATTACTCCATGGTTCTGAGTGGAAGTTTACAAGAGCATTCAAAGATCAGCATTGTGTAATGGGGTCTATGAATCACAAATGACCTAAAACTGGCCCCATGATAATTAAAAGTCTGCTCTCATAAATATTACACCTTCCCCTGCAAGAGTCTGAGGTTACTGTTTGATAGGAACAAGGAAAAAAAAAAACCGGGTTCCTAGAAAAAAAAATGTAGTGAAATTTCGTGTTTGAATACTTTCCTGACACTCTTTCCTAAGCAGAAAGGAAATACTAATAAACCTTTTCCTTTCCCTCCAAGTAATCTGCTCACCCAAAGAAACATGTCTACAGTCGCTGGCTCAGAGTCTTAAACTCTGCACTATAAAGCTATGATAATGCACTGTCTACCTGTAGAGACTAGATGATACTATAAGAATACTAAAGAAAGATATGGGGTGGGGTTTTATTGCCTGGATATTAAAGAATAAAACATGTTCTCTTCTGAGGTATAATTTTGGGCTAGAGTAAGAAAACAGACCAAAAACCCATGGGCAGTTTCTTTAAAGACTAAGATCCTATGGTGACTGGCATTGGCTCAGGGCATATAAATGAAAGCATAATCTATTACATAAAGAATAAATTAGATTCAAGCATACATTATGTCTTCCCTAAAATAATTCATGTTCACTTTGGACTTTGTGGAGCTGAACAGGAAAGGAAGGCAAGGAAATGGTTTCTGTGTGTCCAGATTATTTACCATGTCCTCCACGGACTTACGTTTTTTGAGTCTGAAGAAGATAGAGGTAGGAAAGAGATGACTTCCAAACCAATGCAATGCTGATGCAAAAAACATATATAAAAACAACAAGTACCACTGGATTCATACTATTCTAGTCAAGAGTTAAGTAAACTTTAAAATTCCTCTCTTCTTATGTCTAAATGGAACTAGAATTAACAGAGTTTATTTCATTCTATTTACAGAAGAAAACAAGGCATGGAGAGAAAAAATACATCTTCAGGTCAATTAATATACACTAAAGGACCCAAGAATAATAATAATTCTTAACATAAATAACTTAAAATATTTTTGGTTTTCTTATAAAGAAGGTGAATGAGCTGAGCTGGGTGTGGTGGTGTACACTTTGTAATCCCAGTACTTGGGAAGCTGAGGCAAAAGGATTGCCACAAATTTGAGGCAGCCTAGGTTACACAGTGAGTTCAAGGCTTCAAAAAGATTTTTAAAAAGAAACAAAGAAAAAGAGAAAGGAAGGAAGGAAGGAAGGAAGGAAGGAAGGAAGGAAGGAAGGAAGGAAGGAAGGAAGGAAGGGAGGGAGGAGTGGGGAAGGGATGGGAGGGGAGGGGAGGCGCGGGGATAAGAACGGGAAGAAGGAAGAGAGGAGAGGGGAAAAACAGGCAGGCAGGCAGGCGGGCAGGGAAAGAAAAAGAAAAGAAAAAAGAAAGAGGCTGAAACTTAACATGCAGAAATACAAGGATAACTGTGTATGGTGTACACCGATAGTTTCAGATTCTTTGGAGACTGAAGCAAGAGAATCACTTATGCTCCAAAGTTTGAGACAAGCTTGGACCACATAGTGAGACCGCATCTCAAAATAATAACAACAACAACAATAATAATAATAATATAAAAATAAATAAGGGAGACTATTTCCAATTTATATCATATTCACACTCATAGTAGAACAAAGCACACACACACAGAAAATGATTTTGCCTTCACCTCACATAATGCCGACAGTTTACGACAATAGCAATTCCATTCCACAGGTTCAAAGTGGGTTCATTTTCTACCCTACAAAGGAAAAAAAAAAACAGGATAAATGATTTCCTAAACCAATCTTTGATATGAATATTCACCCATGACACCTCCAACCCCACAGATCACTGGAATTCAGTAATGAAACAACAAAAGGGATAATGGAAAAATTTTAAGTTAACCTCCTCTAGTGAAAAGGAAAAATACAAAAAGATTTAGATAAGTCTACTTACTGGTTAATGGCTAATGCACAATAAGAAAATGTATGTGAGGGATCTCATAAAATTAGTTTCACGTGACTTTAGGTCAAGAAATCAAACTGTGAACCTATCAGTAATATGATAGTAAGAACTGAGAGAAAGTGCAGAGCTATGGCATCGTCTTTAGTCAAGGACTTACAGACTTACCCAAAGATCTCTGTGGAGAAGAATCCATTTACCTTTACACTGAAAGTAAATTTGATCTACAAAACAATAAATGAGGCATGAGATTTCACATAAGCCAAGACAGTGATTAAAAACTCTCACACCTAATTTCTAAGGAAAAGGTTATTCTTTACCTTTTAAAATAAATATTTTAATTGATAAATCCTAATTATGTACAGAAATGGATACAGCATGATATTTTGATATATGTATACCATGTGGAGTAATTAAGTCATGCAGGTTAACATATCTATCATTTAATGTACATTTTGTGTTGAAACATTTACTCTTTTGGCTATTTTGGAATACATATCATGATTGACTATAATCACCTTGCTGTGTCACTATATGAATTAAGCTTGATATGCCTAGTCATCTTGAGCTGTAATCACTAGGACTTTTCCAGAGTAACCCTAGATGGTTTTTCCTGCATACATTACTAGCAAACTATAAGAGACAAAATCATTAGTGTCATATGGGAAGTTTTACTTATAACTAGGATCTTGCTCCATGAATGTACCCAACACTTGTATCTTAAGCCAAACCATGTATACTTGAGCTAAGATGAAGTCATTTTGTCCTAACTCATAAGTATGCCCCTTTCTGATCCCAATTCCAAGGATCCAATTAGTCTTTCTGCCAAACAGAACAACACTTCCATCATTAAGTTCCCTCAGTACACTGAATTGTATGAAATTTTATCTGTCTCTCTCTTCTTGAAGTCTCACAGGATCCAAGGGTCCTCATACAGTAGGACAGGATTGTTCCAGAACAGCAGTAGATCCCTACAAATTATTCCTCTGGATTGAAAAATGTACTCTTTGACCCTATTTCTTCCCTCTTACCTTCTCTCAGCCCCTAGTAACCGCTATTTTATACTTCTATTAAGTCAACTTAAGATTCCTGGTAGACCATGTAGTATTTGTCTTTCAGTGCCTGGATTATTTGAATAGATAAAGAAAATGTGGCATATATATACGATTGCATACTATTCAGCCTTAAAATAGAAAAAAAAACCCTATCATTTGCAACATAGACAAACCTGGAGAAGAAGGATACTCTTTATTGCCTTTTTGCACTCACAGTTTCACTAAATACACTTAATACTTGCCTGTGTTCAAATTCCTACACAATTCCAAGAGGTCTCAAATTATCAAGAAATCTTGCCCCTTTGCTATTCATCCAACCTATCCCTTCTCTTCTTAAAATAAAATATTAAATTTTATTTCTATTATTTTTCATATGTGAACCATTCTGGTTTTTTTCTTTGCTTTTCCTTTCCCATCTCCATCTGACTTACATCCCCTCTCCAATTTATATCACTGTTCTTATCGTTCCCTACCTTCAGTCTACATTTTTCTTTCTACAAACATAAAGTAAAAAAGAACTCTAGAGCCAGACTGCCTGGATTCAAATCCTGACGCTACAAATTACTTAACTTCTGTTCAGCTATAATGGAGATGATGATGGAAAAATATACTTCATGAGGGGTGATGTGAGGGTGAGTGGAAGAGCATGTGCAGGCACTTAGAATAACAACTACAAACAATAAACAACCCTGATGAAGACAGAAAAAGTAGGAAGAATGCATGAGAAAAGGAGGAAATTATAAGACTCTGCACTATAAAGCTATGATAATGCACTGTCTACCTGTAGAGGACAGGTGTGTTCATCTTTATAAATACATTTGACTGCAGGTAATAAAAAATTAGCTCTTCAGTGTTTAAAATATTTTTATCCAAACTTACTTCTTTGCTTTTTTACAGTCACTTCAGAAAACAAAATGATTATCCATAAGATCTGTTGTCTAAGTTTAACAACAAAATGAATAAGAGGAGGGAAAAGTTGTACCTAAAGTGATACAATAAAGCAGTTAAGAAGGGGAAAATAATCTTTAAAAAAGCTCTCTGTATCCAGAGTTTTCTCAGCTGTATCATAGACTGCCTTGATTGAGAATATAGTTCAGTGATAGAGTGTGTGCTTAGCATGAACAAGGTCCTGGGTTCCATTCCCAACATGCACACGTGCATCATGCACACTAGGTACATGGGCACGCACATGCACGCACACACATACACACACACATAAACACACACAGAAAAAAAAAGAAAGGAAGGGAAAAAAAGAAAAGAATTGCTGGAAGGGCACAGAAACCAAATCAATCCAATATTAAAAGTTGTAATCATCTTCCATGAAAAAAGAAAACTATAACCTTCCATGTCCTACAGAGTAAAGGTCTCTTAAAAACATGGCTAAACAAGAGAAATATCATTGTACTAAAGAAGAGCTTACCTTATGGTGTACTATGATGATTTTATGTAAAAAATGTTTTATAATCAAACAATTTGTCATCAAAGTTCTGGGTTTTTCAATAATCTGTAAAAACACAACAAAAACATTCATCACATATATGAGATGTGCTTGAAATACAGTTAATGTTGAAATTTTTAAGGAAAAACTATCACAGTAATATTTATTGCCTTAATCTCCCTCAAAATATTTCCATTGTTTTTGTTACTTCCTAAAGCAGTCCTGGAAGTTCTCACCAAGTATCAAAAACCACAGTGAATGCCACATGTGGAGTACCAACCAATGAAAAGGCAGGTTTGTAAAAACATTACCATGTGTCTACATCCACCTTACTCACCAGACCTGCACCATGTGACTTTCGGCACGTCCCTAAAGACAAAATGACAGTGAAAGGTAAATGTTTTGAATCAATTCAGGACATCAAGGAAGCCATCAGTGTAACTAAAGAGATTTATTAAAGAGCACTTCCAGAAATGCTTCAGAACACATCAAGACTAAGGGGATAAGTGTGTTCAAAGTGTGGTCAGGATATTCTGAAGGAGGTTAATAGCAATGTGGCTTTTACTGTAGTAAATTGTATTTAAAATTTAAACACCATATTTTAATCATACTTTGGACATAAACTCAAGCGCAAAAATAAATGAAATACGGTATTTCTTCTTATAAAATTAACTATACTTCATAGTTTTTTGGACATTGCAGAAGAAACATCTTTGAAAGTGAGAATTATACATAAAAAGCAATCTAGCCATCACTTCTTGGGTTACAGTACCTATTTCATGTAACTTTAGGAGACACATGAACTCAAGAGACTTGTGTTCCAGTACTAGGCTTGTAAAAACTACTTAAATTTACATGGAAAATAAGTGATTGCATCTCATTTCCTAACCTGCAAAACAAGGAGTGCTGAGATTATAGGCATGTGCCATGGTGCCCCAGCTAAGACATGTCATTTAATGATGGATTTCTCTATTCTAAAAATGGTGCTGTTACCCCAGTTAATCTTTATTGCAGGTTATACCAGTATAAATCCCACAATATCGAAATCATCTTTTGAAACAAATTATACATGGTGGTATTTCAGTTCACAAACTTAATTCTTTCCACAATTCTGGTTGCAAATTGAACTGAATCAAATTCAATAATTAGGTTCAAGGTTATGAGGAAATTTGGCTCAGTTCTAGTCCATTTCAGTTTGCAGCCAGAAATTAGAAAGAACTAAATTCGTAAACTGATGTATCACTGTAATTCAAATAAATTGATTTTAAAAACTCAGTCTTTACTATCCTATGAAGCTTTCTATTAAGAACCTGATGGAGTCAAAGGAGCAGATAATTAAAGGAACCTATTTTTGAACATCAATCCATTCCTCCAAACATTTACCTATAAGAAAAAGCTATACAGCAGAAACCTCAAAATTACTTAAATTAACATAAAACATAAATTACTTCATGGCTCTAGACCTCAATTCCTAATCTGAAAAATAAGGATAAAATGTATATACAGACACATCATAGTAACTGGCAAACAAATACTTAACTATGCTGAAGATAGGAAAAATAGGAAGCCAGCATGACAAAAGGGGAAAGTTATATGACATACTTAACAGTATTCATCTTTATAAACATATCTAAACACACACACACACACACAGTCTTTCAAAAACTGTATACCCATTTCAGAAAAAAAAATTTCAACAGCGGGTGTTATTCTACAGGGTATGGGGCACCTTAGAGGATGTCATATATTGCAGCAAACCTACTACATTTACAGGGAAGAAATTGAAAATTATGTGCAGGAATCTCAATGATCAAGGTTACTCAAGCAGCAGTTCGCCATACTAATAAATGCCTGCAAGCTAACAGACACCACTTTGAGCACCTCATCTAAATGCAGAGGTCAAAGGTAACTTGTGTTAATCTCATCGTGTCTCAATAAATTTAGTATTAAAATATTTATATGTTTTTCTTTTCATGACATTCAATATATATGCCCTACCTTACAGTGTATTTTTTTTTTTGTTGTTGTTGTTGTTTGTTTTTTGGTTTTTTTGCTGTTGTTGTCTTTTTGAGACAGGGTCTCACTTTGCAGTTCAGGCTGGCCTTGGGCTCACTTTGTAGCCCAAGTTGGTCTCAAACTTGCAATGATCCTCCTGCCTCAGCCTCCCAAGGGCTGGGATTACAGGCATGCACCACCACGTGGGGCCTACTGAGTGCTTTTAAGGTTCTTTATACCTGAAAGCATATATTATAAATGATAACACTAATAGATACCACCTGTTGAATGGCTACAATGGTTGTATAGGCGATATATATACATTATCTCAGAACAATCCTATAAAGTAGGTATTACTACCCCAACTTTGTACATAAAAACATTGGTAGGGGGTGTACCTCAGAGAATGTAGGCAACTTGTCTGTGGCCATTTGGCTTTTTAGTGACAGAGACAGAATTTGACCTTAAGTCTTTTTAATATCAATTCCCCATGGTTTTTCTAGTAGGACACTCTGGGTTTTTTTTTAATATTAGAGATTAAACCCAGGACTTTTCCACTGAGCTACATCCCCAATCCTTTTAAAAGTTTTGAGATAGGTTTTTGCTAAGTTACTTAGATTAGGCTCAAATGCATGATCCTCTTGCTTTAGCTTCCCAGAGTTCTGGGTTATAGGCATGTGCCACTGTGCTCAGCTAAGATTTATCATTTAATTATGGATTTCTCTACTTTAGATATGGTATTACCTCATTTAACCTTCACAAACACTATTAAGTACATATAACCCACATTTTATAACGAAAAAAGTTACAAAGATGTTCACCACTCCAAGATTACCCAGGTTGACTTAGCTCCAAATCTTTTTTTTTTTTTTTTCTGAACAGCACTAGGGATTGAACTCAGGGCCTTTGAACTAAGCTATATCGGGGCTGGGGATTTAGTTCAGTGGCATAAGTGGCTGCCTTGCAAGCACACAGTTGTGAGTTTGATCCCTGGTACCAATTAAAAAAAAAAAACAGAACTGAGCTATATCCCCAGCTCTCTTTATTTATTTTGAGACAAGGTCTTGCAAAATCACTAAATTGTCTAGGCTGAATTTGAATTTGTGATCCTCCTGCCTCAATTTCCCAGAGTGCTGGGATTACAGATTACCACATCTCTCTGCTCTGAATCTTGAGTATTAAACATTTTCCTATTAAATTTTTAAATTTACTACAACATATCTAAAACTAAAGGTAGAAACAGTCTCCTAGAAAATATAAGCCCTGGGGCTAGGGATTTAGCTCAGCCGCATAAGTGCCTGCCTTGCAAGCGCGTGGCCGTGAGTTCGATCCCTGGTACCTATTAAAAAAAAAAAAAAAGAAAAAGAAAATATAAGCCCAGTTAGAAATCAGTAAGTCCTTTTTAGTGACTCAGAACATATAAAGCCAGGTACTAGGTATAGTTTTAGGAGAAAAAATATAGTTGTAGCCCTCAAAAAACTAACACAATAAGGAAGAAACATTAAAATATCTAATAAATAATAAATGATTATATTTTCATAAATAAACTGAAAAGGACGTTAAGAGCTGTGAAATAATATGTAGGGATTGTTAGAAAGATATATGGGAAATATTAAATAACTAAGGGATTATTAGAAAGTCTAAAACACATAGATTTAATCATGTTTGTAAATAGTGGGAATTAAATAGCAAATGCCATGTACATATATCATAGTCATACACTTCATTTTAAATTTTTTTACTATAGAATATTTAAACAATAGAAAATCAATGGTCTCTTAAAAGCACTCTGTGCTTGATACTTCCCAAACAACTTCTTGGAACAGTTTTGAATCTCTGTAACCTTGGAGATTATAGGGTTTATCATAGAAGGGTCTAATTATATCTAACAGTATGGGAACTAAATAAAAAAGTTCAATTTGCAGGAGCTAAAATTAACAATGATAACAGCTACCATTTATTGAACACCTGCTACATGCTGAAGAGTTTATGTGCAAACAGAAAATACTCTCGTTTTAAAGAAAAGGATAAGACTCACTAGTTAGTTTATCCAAGTTCACACACAACTAGTAAAGTGCCAGCTCTGGAATTCAAATCCATATCTGACTAACTCCAAAGTCCATAATCTATTGTGTGATACTACCTCTGCATTTCTGTGCAGCTATCTGAATGATAGGCTAGGGAGTGGCTCAGTGGTAGAGCTCTTGCCTAGCATCATACAAGCTCCTGGGTTCAATACCCAGCACTACACACACACACACACACACACACACAAATCTTATGCATGGTATAAAATATTACCCATCATTATTTTTATAGAGTCTGAGAGGCAGTACTCATATATGACCACTCAGTACATGTACTTATTCATTCATAAAGCACCTACATTGCTTATTATGTATACTTGGGCTTTCAGGGATAAGATAGATAGTTCTGAACTAGAAGAGTTCAGTAGAAGAGAAAGATAATTCATGCAACAATGTGAAGAGTTTTATAATTTACATATATGAGGTGGTAAAGGAACACATAATAAGGACTGGCATCTAACTTAGAATACAGTAATCTTTATGTCAGGTCAGCAGAGGATAATTAAGACAAAGCACAGAGCCCCTTTTAAGATTCACAGAATGGGGGGAAAGGGCAAGGGAGAGGAGACGGAGACACACACACACACACAAACTTTTACTGCTGTATGTTAGAAACTCAGTATCTAGCCTCACATATTTACAAAAGCAGGGAACTTAAATTTATGGGAAAAAAATAAATGATTTCAGCAATGAGAAGCAAAACACAATACTGATTCATGACAATGACTTTGACATCACTCACTTTCAGCTATTTAAGAATGGAACTGGCCCTTTCTGGAAAATTTGTACTAAAATGTCCCACTCTCATATGAAAAGGCATACAGGAAAGAATTAAGTATGAATTCCTTGATAGGCCAAATTACATCTGCTTTAAATATTTGGTTTGCCAGGTATAATGGCGCTCACCTATAATCCCATAATTTCGGAAGCTGCAGTAGGTGGACTGCCGTGAGTTCGAGGTCTGCCTGGGCTTCATAGGGAGTTCAAGGCCAACCTGAACTACATAGTGAGACCCTGTCTCAAAAACCCAAAAATAAGTGAATGAATGAACGAATGAATGTCTTCTTTGGTCATAATTTGATTTTCCTAAGGAAAGTATTTTTTGCAATAAGGAAAAAGAGAAACTTTATAACTCTAGCAACATCTTCCTCTCTCAAGTGTTTGTTGTACCTTATGCTCAGTAAATCTGTTTTTTCAGTCGCATCAGGCCCTCTAGACTTTGACCCCTTTCCACTGGGTTAGGTAACCTTCCTCTGTGCTACTATAGTACTCATTGTTTATCTCTGACATGGTCTATATCACACTATATTGTAATAAATTTTTTTACATATCAGTCTTTCCTTTTACATTCTGTGTTCTTTGGAATCAAGTAAAAAATGACAGTTTAAGGATCTGGCTCAGTGTAACTTACTTCAATAAACACAGGTTTGTGAATGAGTAAGTAAATATTCAAACAGCACTGACCTATATGAGTCAGACTTTGATTCAAATTCCAACTTCTGTCACTTCACTTTTTGTATGATAGGAAAGTCACTTGAATTCTCTGAATCTCAATTTTGTTATCTGTAACATGGAGTAATACTTGTCTTATCTACCTCATAGTGCTGTAAGGAGGTTTAAATATTTATAAATGTTAGGTATGCAAATTATTACTGTTTGTTCAGACTGGCTAAAATACATGACTTCATTCCCTAGAATTGTTCTCCTTGGTTCACTGGGACCACTTTTTTATTGCTTGACATTACTAGTTTCAGAGCTGACTAACCATTAACTGCTCCAGACTGTTTACCTTCCTTTCTCTGAAGAAAGATAAGGAACAGCTAAGAGTATCTGTTGCTCTGATATTGTACTCATTCCTTTTAGAAGGAGCATATAATTACTCAAAAGTGCTTACTGAGAGAAAGCTTAAAGCATTCTAATTCTTTGCATCTCTATCAACTTGGGAAGGAAAAACAAGAGGCCAGAAAATTTTTAAAGAGAACTCAACTGTTACTCTTATAAGTCTGTACATCAAATCAATAAATAGATCTCTAAACCAAAAGAATAAAAATGTATCCAAACAGGACCCACACTAGGAATCAATTTTTATTTTCTTTACCAGGATATCCAAATTCAGATAAAGAATTATTTCAGTGGTTCCCAAGTTTATCTGCACATTAGGAATCACCTGAAATACAGAGGACAGATAGCCTCTTTAATAAATGCTGCTGGGAAAATTGGACAGTCGCATGTAGAAGATTGAATTTAGACCCAATATATCTTACCATATACTAAGTTAAAATCAAAGTAGATAAAAGAACTAAATGTTAAAACATAAACACTTGATCTGCTGGAAGGAAAAACAGGTAAAACTCTTGAAGACAGGCATAGGCAAGGAATTTCTGAACAGAACCCAATGGCACAAGAAATAACACTGAGAATAAACAAATGGGATCATACCAAATTAAAAAGTTTCTGCACGGCAAAAGAAACAACCAAAGGAGTGAAGAGAAAACCTACAGAATGGGAAAACATTTTTGCCACCTATTCCTCAGACAGAGGTCTAACATCTAGAATATACAAGGAACTCAAAAAAATAGACCCCCAAAATAAAAATGGGCAACTGAAATGAATGGACACTTCTCAGAAAAAGTAAAAATGGCCAATAAACACATGAAAGAATGTTCAACATCACTAGCTATTAGAGGAATGCAAATTAAAAATATACCATCTTATAACAGAAAGATTGGCCATCATCAAAAAGTAGTAACAAATGCTGGCAAGGATATGAGAAAAAGGAGCCCTTCTATATTGTTGATTGGAATATAAACTAGTACAATCAATGCAAAGATTTATTAAAAAGTTAAAACTAGAAATCCCATTTGACTCAGCTATCCTCCTTCTATGTGTCTTCTTAAAAGAGAAAGTCATCAGATTACAAGGACACATGCGCACCCATGTTTAAGGCAGCAAAATCTGTAACAGCTAAATCTTGAAAACAGTGTATATATCCATCAACAGACTAATGGATAAAGAAAATGTGGTACAGTATTTATATACAATAGAATACTACTCTACCATAAAGAACAACAAACTTGAGGCATTTTTAGCCAAATGAATGCAACTTTAGAACACAATGTTAAGTAAAATAAATCAGATGCACAAGCTTAAATACCATGCAGTTTCTTTTTCTTTCTTTCTTTCTTTTTTTGGTACTGGGATTGAACTCAAAACCTCACACTTGCCAGACAGGTGCTTATGCTGCTGAACTAAATCCCCAGACTCCACAGTTTCTCTTATATGAGAAACTAAAATGTGTGTGTGTGTGTGTGTGTGTGTGTGTGTGTGTGTGTGTGAGAAATAGGGAGAAATTCAACTAACTCCCCAAATTATCTGTTCTGTTTTCACAAAAATACTTAAGAATAAATGCTAATTTGTTTCATTTATCTACTTGTTTGTTTACTGAAAAGAAAGTTTTGTGCTCTTACTTGTTTGTAGAGAGAATCCTTTTTTGTCTATGACTTGTACTCTGAGAAATGTTATGATCATTCTTTCGAAATCATGAAACACAATATATTAACCATTGTTATTCTCTAATTTTTCTGTTATGAAATTTTTTTTCATGGAAGAGTGCTTTTATGTTTTTATTAGCATCTTCTTGTATTACATTAAAATTATTTTCGAGTGCTCCCGGGTTTAGCTTAGTTGACTAAGGCCCCACTCTGTAAACGTGAGGTTGTGAGTTCCAACCCAGAGGCAGCAAAAAAAACCCTATAAAATTATTTTCGAAAAGGGATCACCTTGGATTTAAAAAATATTCCAAAGCCTAAGTCACACCTGTTATGGGTTGAACAAAATTCATTATGTTGAAAACTAGGCATGGAAGGGCATACTCAAGAGGCTGAGGCAGGAGGATTACAAATTGAGGACCAACCTTGGCTATTTAGTGAAACCTTGTCTCAAAAAATAGATAGATAGATAGATAGATAGATAGATAGATAGATAGATAGATAGATAGATAGCTAGCTAGCTCAGTGTGAAAGCCCTGGATTCTATTCCAAGCACTGAAAAAAAAAAGCTGTAAGTTGAAGCCTCAAATCTGTTTTTGGAAATATGGTATTAAGAAAGTAATTAAGATGTCTCCATAGGTTAGTTGGTTTGTTTGTTTGTTTGAAGATAGGGTCTCATTATGCAGCTGAGGGTGGCCTTGAATTCATTATGTAGTTCACACTGACCTCGAACTCCTAGTGATCTTCTTGCCTCAGCCTGAGTGCTGGGATTACAGGTGCATGTCACCAAGCATGGCTAAGGTGTTTCTTCTTATATGAACATCAGAGACCTCTTTCCACCCAGATATTGAGAGAAGGCCATGTAAGGCCATGTAAGTATTCAAGGCAGAAGAAGTCCACATGTCAGGAAGAGAGGCCTCACCAGAAAGCAACCCGGATCCCACTTTGTTGTTATTGTTGAGAGAGGCTCTCATTATGTCATCCAAGCTAGTCTTGCATTCCTGGCCTCCTCAATCTGGGAACACAGGCGCAAGCCAACATGCCTGGCCCTGATGGCACTTTGATCTTGGACTTCTAGCCTCCAGAACTATAAGAAAATTAATTTCTGTTGTTTAAGTCACCAGCTTTATAGCATTTTGTTATGGCAGCCCAAGAGAGTAATGCAACTCCTTCGATCACAAGTTACTGGAATAGGACACAGAAACCAGTATTTTAGAAGCTCCAACATGACCTGTCTACACAGGCAAGTCTAGGAGTCAGTATTTATTTTACTTCAACTTGGAGCTGTAATGGAGGTAGACTCTTCTTTCCTCATATTAGATGAGTAGAAAAATAATCAAATCATCAGTAGTTATAAGAACAACAAAACTTGCCTCAAAAGTCAATTGGAAGGGTGTTACCCCTGATGTGCCACGAGAATAGCTGCTTTCCTCTGACGTCCAAATCAGCTTTGCAGAGAATCCCCGCAGTACAGACTGTATTTCTGGGTAACAGAAATGACAACAAAGGGGCCAGGGTTTTAGCTCAGCAGTATAAGTTCCTGCTTGGTGAAACATGAGGTCATGAGTTTGATTCCTGGTACCAATAAATAAAATAAAATAAAATAAAATAAAATAAAATAAAATAAAATAAAATTACAACAAAGTAGCTCAAGCACTTTGGATAAGCACCAGAGACTCTGGAATTGTTTATTAAACTGATAAGCCAAGAAGGCTTTTACCTGATGAAAAGGTAACCTGAAAAAATTTAAAATATGACTACAAATGGATATGCATCAGCAAATTTCTTGAACATTTAGAATTATTTTCTGAGGTCATGACATTCAATCTCATGTTTTCATTTTTTCACATTAGCTAAAACAATGTGAATTTTCAATTAATTTCCACAGGTCATGTTCAATACCAGGAATCTTCAGAATTGGTAGTTCTAGCTAAAAAGTCTTGCATTTTTAAATAAATCAGTTCATTATTTAATAAACACAAATCTAATAAGTGAACTAATTTAGAGGTGAAAGCAGAAAAATTCAAGAATGACCATTTCAGGTATATACCTAACATAGCATATTTTTAAATGAGGTATTATTTACCAACTCATACGCTTGCCAATTTTTTTTTGTGAATCAACCACCTGGTGTATTGTTATGTGTTGGTACTGAACTATATCTACAAAGCATCAGTGAAGCATGCATTGTCCACATCAAAGAAAGCATCCAAGTATGCACTTTCTTCTGCATCCCATAGTGCTCATACTACAAAAGAAAAAAATCAAATCTGATTCATAAAATGTTATCCTTCATTTCCCCTCCATATTGGTATAATAATGGAGAACTGAAGAATAAAGCTAGCTGGCCAGTGTCTGCAAGTTTCACTTTGATAATACTACTATTTTTTATTAGGATTTTTGCAGTATAGTTTGCATTTCTTGTGTGGAGTTGGTACATGTATTATTACAACTTTTTTTTTGTACTGGGAATCGAACTCAGGACTTTGCATTTGCCAGGCAGGCACATACCACAGTATATTCCTGAGCTATATTCCTGGCCCAGTACATGTATATAACATATCCTAATTGCTTTTTAATCCCTTTTCTTTCCCTTCTTTTTCCTTCCATCTCTTGATCACTTTCTCATCTGAGAAAGATCTACCTCTCTACTTCCTATTATCTTTTATTTTACTCATTATCTTTAATGAATTTTTCATACAAGAAAAACCATGAGATATTTCACTTAACATTATGATTTCAAAGTGCATCCATTTTCCTATAATTGACTCAAGTTTATCTTTCCTCATGGCAGAGTAGTAGTACTCCATTGTGTGTACTTTGTTTTCTTTATCTTTCATCTGCTGATGAATATATAGGCCACTTTCAAAATTTAATTATCATCAATTGTGCTGCTATAAACATTGGTATACATGTATCATTGTAATATTATGGCTTTAACTCTTTTTGGATGACACATAGGAGGGAAACAGCTGTGGCAAATTGAACTTTCAGTTTTAATTTTTTTCGAGGAATCTCCATACTGATTTACATAGTGGTTGTACTAGTTCACATTCCCACCAACAATGTAGAAGGGTTCTTTTTTCTCCTGCAGCCTCTGTAGCATATTATTATTTGATTTTTTTTGATGATGCTCATTCTTTCTGGGGTAAGATGGAATCTCAGTAGTATTTTAATTTTTATCTTTCTAATGGCTAGTGATGTCTAGCATTTCTTCATATATTTATTGGCCATTTGTACTTTTTCTCTAACATGCCTCCTCATTTCCCTTGCTCATTTTTTTGAGTTATTTATTTTGGGGATCTGATTTTTTTAGTTCTTTATCTATTATAGATATTAGTTCTCTGTCTGAGACACAGCTGGCAAAACCTTTTTCTATTCTATAGATTGTCTTTTTACTCTGTTGATTTGCTGTGCAGAACCTTATTAATTCAGTATGATCTCATTTGTTCATTCTTGGTATTATTTCCTGGGCAACTAGCATTCTGTTCAGAAGGTCCCTGCCAAGTCAGGCATGGTGGCACACAACTGTAATCCTAGCACTCGGAAGGCTCAGGCAAGAGGATCACTGTGAGTTTGAGGCCAGCCTGGGCTACAAAGTGAGTTCAAGGCCAGCCTGAACTGCATGGTGAGACCCTGTCTCAAAAAGACAAGAAAAAGAAAAAAGAAAAAAAAAATGAAAGAAAGTCCTGGCCTATGCATGCAACTTCAAGAATTTAGCCTACTTTTTCTTCTAGCAGATTAAATATTAAGTTCTTTGATTCACTTTGGTTTTAGTGTAGTATATGCTAAAAGACATGGATCTAGGTTCAGTATTCTACATGTGGATAGCCAATTTTCCCAACATACTAAAGATGCTATCTTTCCTCCAGTGTATATTTGTGGCCCCTTGTCAAAGACCAAATGGTGGAATGTACTTGGGGTTGTTTCTACATCCTGTCTTCTGTTCCATTGTTTTTGTGCCAGTATCAATTCAACTTTAAAAACCTAATAATGATGGAACATATCTTAAAATAACAACGTAAGTATCTTCTAAGACAGTCATACTCGTATGTTTTAATCACCTCAAAAAAGTAGTCATTTTCCAGATCAAGTTCCAGCTATAAATAATATCTTTTGCTATTTAGTTTACCTTTTATTTTTTTATTTTATTTTAGGTTTTCAAAACAAGATGATAAGTATTTAACAATGGTTGTTATACTGCATATTGTTATCTTCAAAATAGTTGTTCAGGTTACCAGGTACAAGAATAAGACAAAACAGTAAAATGGAACAAAACATTGGATTTCAAAAACAAGACAGAAGGAAATTCCTCACAGCCATCACATTGAAGCAACAATGCACATAGCCATCCTCCAAATAGATGTCCAGACCACCAGCCCCAGGTCTGCAAAGTCAATCAAACAATACAAGCATCAAGGTATTCCTTTCATCTCAGCTGCTACCATCTCACCCTGAGTTCCTCTGAATCAGCCAGTTGCTTACCGGGTTGGGGTGAGGGTGAGGGATGCTCTTCTGGTTTCCCAGCCCACACCATGGCTGGCTCATGGGAAAGCATGACTTGGTTTCTTGCAGTCTTTTCTCATTCCCCATGGCAGACCCTGGCTCACAGAAGGCCTTAGTTTGTTTTTTAAATCTCTAGGTCAGTCACAAAGCCCTGGATAATATAGCAAGGTTATGACACATTGAAGTTAAATGAATTTGGCATGGAACCAGGATGACTTGCATCAATCTTAAATTCTACAGCTGATTGATTCCCTGACTTAAGGTAACCCTCTTTTTTATGATTCAACCATCTTTTTGTGAAATAAGGAAAAACTGTTCCTGAATCCTACTTATCTTTGAATTAGTGAAACAATACAGAATTGAGGGAAATGTGGGTGTATGAGAAAAAAAGTTTGTAAGTAAAAATTCTCCATAAATACTAATAATTTAAAATAAATTAATAATTTCATAATTGTAATTGTTCATTAAGCAAATTAATAACTTATTATATAATGATAATTATTACTAGTATTATGTATTATTACATAATAATTTATTCTGAGGCTAGATTGAACTACTTAGTGAGATTGGGGGGCAGAGGAAGGGAAAAGGGAGGGGGGAGGGGCAGATAAAAGGGGAGTGGGAGAGGGAGGCAGAGAAGAACAAGAGGGAGAAGGAAAGAAGGAGAAAGGAGGAGGTGGAGAGGAGAGAAAAAAAGGGAGAGGGAGAAGAGGCAAAGGACAGAGGGAAGGGAAAGAGACACAAATGTAAATTCTATAACTGAAAAAAGTTCAATAACTGAAACACAATTCACTGATGAGATTTAACAGCAGATTACAGGTGACAGAAGAGTCCATAAAATCAGCAAATTACAGGTGACAGAAGAGTATAAAATCACAGAAGGTAAAAAACAGAGAGCATGGTGGCAGTCCCAGATACTCAGGAGGCTGAGGTGGAAAAAACACCTAAACTCAGGAGTTCAAAACCAGCTTGGGAAGCACAGCAAGACACTGTCTCCCTTCCTACCATGAATATTGTCCAAACTGGAGAACAGTCTTAGGGAAGTATAGGAAAATAACCAGTCTAGCCAGGCATGGTGGCTCATGCCTGTAATCCCAGCACTTGGGAGGCTGAGGCAGGAGGATTGTTGCGAGTTCAAGACCAGCCTGGGCTACAAAGTGAGCTCAAGGCCAGCCTGAACTGCATAGCAAGACCCTGTCTCAAAAAGACAAAAAAAAAAAAAAAAAAAAGAAAAGAAAGAAAATAACCAGTCTAAAATATGCCTACTGGGGCCACAGTTTAGCTCAGCAGCGTAAGTACCTGCCTGGCAAGCACATGGTCGTGAATTCAATTCCCAGTTCCAAAATAAATAAATAAAGTAAAATATGCCTACTGGGAATCCCAGGAAGAGAAGAAAATGAGAATGGCACAGGAACAGATATGAGGAAATCATGAACAAATTTTTCTAAAATCTGATGAACAGTGTTAGGATGTAAAAATCTCAGCAAATTCCAAGGAGAAGAAATGCAAAGAAAATCCCATCTAGGTACACAATATTCAAAACCAAAAAAAAAAAAGTTGAAAGAAGCCAGAGGAAAAGCAGGGGGAGAAAATAATAGGAATTAAATATTTTTATCATAAACAATAGAGACCAGAAGACAATGGAGCAACATTTTCTAAGATACTGAAAGAAAAAACCTGTCAAGCTAGAGTTCCATATCCAGTACAATATCCTTTAAAAATAAGGAAAAGAGCCAAGCATGGTGGTGCAAAGCACATCTATCATCCTGGTACTTAAAGGATGTATTACTGCTAGTTCTAGGCCAGCCTGAACTACATAGCGAGACCCTGTCTCAAAAAACCAAAAGAAATGCCAGGCATGGTGGTACATGCCTGTAATCGCAGCACTCAGGTTAGCAGGAGGATTGCTGTGATTGTGTTTGAGATTAGCCTAAACTACATAGTGAGTTCAAGGCCAGCCTAACCTACATATCAAGACCTGTCTAAAATAAATAAATAAATTTGAGTGTAAAATAAAACATTTTAAGATAAAATACTAGATGATTTGTTACTAGAAGACTTACAATATGAAAAATGTTAAAGGATGCCCTTTAAACTGAAGATGGAAATCAAGTTATATAGGAAGAGTTAAGGAGTAGCAGATATGATAAGTAGATATATATATAGAAAAGACTTTTTTCCTTGAAAATTTCTTAACGGAAACTAAGTTTTCAGAACAAAAATAATTTTGTAAAGCAGAAGTATAACATTTAAAAATACTCAAAATAGAGGCTGGGATGTAGCTCAGTGGTAGAAAATGTGCTTAGTATGTAACAGGTCCTGGCTTCAATCTCTAGCACCAAAATAAAATTCTCAAAATTGAGCACAAAAAAGTACTAAATTAAAACTCCCAAAATAAAATAAAATAACCACAAATGGTTATTCCCTCGTGACATAAAATGTTGAATGTTTTTTCATATCTTTGTCATCTCTATATATTCTTTGGCAAGGTGTCTGTTCACATCTTTTGCCCATTTTTTAAATTGAGTTGTTCATTTTCCTACTGTTGAGTTTTTAAAGTTCTTTGTATATTTTAGATAACAATCCTTTATCAGATACGCTTTTGCAAATATTTTCTCCAGTTATGTGGCTAACATCTTTCACATGGCAGTTTAAAATTATATTTTGATTAAATCCACTTATAAATTACTTTTTTTCATGGATCATGTTGTTAGTGTTGTATCTAAAAAGTCATCCCCATACTCAAGGTCATCTATACTTTTCCTATGAATCTTCAAGGATTTTTAGATTGTACATTTAGATCTATGATCCACTGTAATTTTTTTTTTTTTGTACTGGGATCGAACTCATGACCTCACACTTGCCAGGCAGGCTGAGTTAATTTTAATCTAGTTGTTCCAGCACTATTTATTGGAAAGACCCTGGCTGCTCCATTGTACTGACTCTGCTACTTTGTCAAACATCAACTGACAATATTTCTTTGGGTCTATTTCTGGGCTCTGTATTCTAATTCATTGATTTGTCTGTTTGTTAGCCATCATCACATTGTCTTCATACTGTAGCTTTTGCAGTTGTGTAGTGCTGGTTCTTCTGACTTCATTCTTCAATACTGCATTGGCTATTCTGGTTCTTTTACCTTTCCACAAAAACTGTATTATGTTTGAGTTTTTTTGGTTTTTGGTGGGGTTTTTTCCCCTCAGTGTTGCAGATCAAATTCAGGCCTCACACATGCTAGCCAAGTACTCTATCACTATGCTATATACCCAGATTTTAGAGTTACTTAATCAATATCCATGTTAAAACTTAAATTTTGACTGAGACTCCACTGCATCTACTGATCAGCCTGAGAAGAACTGACATTTTGACAATATTAAGTCTTCCTATCCATGAATATTGGATATCTTTTCATTTATTTAGTTCTTTTATATTTTTCATCAGAGCTTTGTAGTTTTCTTCATAGTAATCCTTTTCATACCAACTTTAAGATTTAAACCCAATCATTTCATTGGGGATAAATGTATGAAATTTTTAAAATTTCAACTTGTTCATTTTTGCTATAGAGGAAATGACTGACTCTGGTATATTAATCTTATACCTTAAATCTTGTTAGGATGGTTTTAGTCCATGTAAATTTTTCAACCAATTTTTCAATTTCTACAAAAAGTCTGTGGATATGATTGTGTTGAATCTATGTATCAATTTTAAGACAATGGCCATCTTAGAAATACTGAATCTTTTTCATTGTTTCGGCATGGAAATTTTTTGCTATTGTTGTTCAAATTATCTGTTTCATAAGTATTGATGCTACTATAAATGAAACTGCTTCAAATTTTTCCTAATTATCAGCTACTTGTACATTAAAAATAATTTTTGGTAGAAATGGGGATTGAATACTGGGGCTTCAGGCTGAGCCAGTCCTTTTTTCATTTTTCTGTTTTGAGATAGGGTCTTTCTAAGAGCCCAAGATGGGCTCAAATTTGTGATTCTTCTGCCTCAAGATCTCAAAATGCTGGAACTACAGGCAGGCAATTCTCCACTCCAAAAAAAAAAATCCTTTCCAAAATGTTGGTACAAAACAAAGACAAACATTATATAGAGACTGGTCTGATTCAGGAAGAAAATTAACTTCACTACTGTTAATAACAGAGACTTTTATTATATCCACTTCCTATGTATTATATACTACAGTAATACTTTATATTACTAAGTAAGCGTTAATCTTATGAGGTAAGAATTTATTATTTTCCCCTCTTTTTTAGTACTAGCAACTGAACTTGGGGCCTTAGCACTCAAGCTACACCTTCTACCCTTTTTATTTATTTATGAGTTTTGTTTTGTTTTGTTTGTACCTGGGACCAAACTCACAACCTTGTGCTTACCAGGCAAGCACCTGAACTGCTGAGCTAAATCCCCTTGTGCATACCAGACGAGTGCTTGACCTGCTGAGCTTGAGGTCCTTAGGGCCTTAGCACTGAGCTATACCTTCTGCCCTTTTTTTACTTTTTTATTTATTTTTCCCTTTTTATTTTTGATTTTGAGACAGAGTCTCACTAATTTGTTAAGTTGCCCAGGTTTGACTCAAACTTGGGATCCTTCTACCTCAGTTTTCCCTATGGTTGGTGCCCTATGTTCTATTTCCATTTTTACAGCTAAGAAAACTACTGTTTGAATGTTTCATGGCATGTAAAAGTAAAGTTAGTATTCAAACATAGGTCTGTTTGAACTGTATTTTTTAGTTACAATATATACCTAGAAAAAAACTCTAAGAGTATAAACAACAGTACAGATGTTCAATTTTATATTTTATTAGAAAAAACATAACTATTCAAATGGTTGTTGATTAAAAATTTTTATATACTACTCTAATTCTTCAAGAAGCTCCACAGAGATAAAACTAGGCAATTATTCTAGTGTGGAGCTACCTCTCCAGATCTTTTTATTATTATTTTCTTCTTTAAAATTTGAGAGAAGGTCTTGTTAAGTTGCCAGGCTGGCATCAAACTTGAATTCTCTTATCTCAGCCTTCCAAATAACTGGAATTCTCTTATCTCAGTCTTCCAAATAACTGGAATTACAGACATGTACCACCATTCCCAGATCATAATGAAAATCTTGTCAGTAGATCATTAGAAAAAAATGAGATTTAGGAAATCAGTACGTTAGACTTATCAACTATGCATCTTGAAACCAAATGGTATTACAACAATAATACTAAATTTCAATAATTTGTACATGATGGTGTCGATCCTAAAATTACAACTTGCACAGCTAATGAGTGAATTTATTCTCAACATCATCCCAGAAGTTTATTTCTAGAGATACAGGGAAAGATCAGGAAACAGAAAATGAAATGTCAAGTATAAATTAAAACTACATACCATTTTATTAACCACTAATTGCTAAAATACTTTAAGTAACTGAAATTCCCAGTGCTAACAAAGTTGGTATCTTGACTATGAATACTATTACATGACACAACATTTAAAAAAACAATTTCAGGCTGGTCATGGTGACACATGCCTGTAATCCCAGCACTCAGAAGGCTGAGGCAGGAGGATCTTTGTGAGTTTGAGACCAGCCTGGGCTCAAGTGAGCTCAAGGCCAGTCTGAACTACACAGCAAGACCCTACCTCAAAAAGAAAATAATTAAAAAATAAAAAACAATTTTAAAAACTATAAAAATATACATAAACTTTGATCAAGTTAACTCTACTTTAAGAAACTAGTCCTCAAATTTTTAATTAAGTAAAAGCTATGCCTTATGATATTCATTCCAGTAATACTAACATTAATAAGCACTTATTAAAAACTGCACTCAGAATAACCATTACACTAAATCCATTATGTGTAATTTTTCATTTAATCCTCAAAAAGCTTTATTAGGTAGTTACTTTTAAAAGATCAAATAACTTGCTCAAGGACACACAGTATGAGCCACTATACTTTTTTTTTTTTTTTTTTTGTCTTTTTGAGACAGCCTCCCAGATAGCCTGGGATTACAGATGTGTGCCACCATGCCCAGCTATACTGCTATTAATAATAATAGGTGGAGGAAGAACATGCCTAAATGCCTATTCACAGAAAAATGGCTAATTTATGATATAGGGGTTTTTTTCTCTTCCTCTGCCCTTCTTCCTTGCCTTCCTGCCTCTGCTCCCTTGCCCCTCAGTACTGGGAACACAGGCCCATTGCACTGAATTACATCTCTAGTCCTTTTATTTTTTATTTTGAGATAGGGTCTTACTAGGTTCACTAAATTGCCCAAGTTGGCTTAGATTCACGATCCTCCTGCCTCAGCTTTTCAGGATGCTAGGATTACAATTTACGCCATCACAACCAGCTATGATGCATCCCGATAAACAATTTAGCTATTTAAAATAATAACTAGAAGACTATGTCGTAGCATGAAAAATGCTTAAGTGAAAAAAAATAGGATGACATGTATACTGTGATTACAACTATATTAAAAATAAATGGGAAGGAGCTATTTTGCTTCTAAAAGAAAAAGATTCACTTAAACATAAGTGGATCTGATGGTGGTAAAGCTGAGATAGAGTATTATTTTTGTTTGGTTTGGTTTTTCTGAGAGACTCAGCAATCCAGTAAGTTTTGCATAGCCTGACTCCTGTCCTTTAATATAGCCTTATATATTTGTAAATAATGTATTGGTAAATAAAACCACAATTCTAATGCATTTCTATGAATAAAGCTAATTAAGATATAAGGAAAAAAAGCTCTTTGGCTGGCTCCATGGCTTGATGTCACTAATTACACTGGATAATTATTTCCATTTTGAGACATTATTTCCATATTATAAAACAATTCTAGACATGGTTTAGGAAAAGAAAGAAAAAGCAGAACATTACAATGAGCATCAGAGATCTTTCAGAAATGTATTAAATCTTCACTGCCTTAAAATGCAGAGATTAGTGTCCATGGCCACATTTTCACAGAGCCAACCAGCCAAGAAGACAGACACTCAGATGTGGTTACTCAGGTCCTCAACAATGGAAAAAGCTACCAAACCTCACACTACCATGGATTCTTACAAAAGAGGGACAAGGACTGAGAATGAAGGGAGGAAAGGAAACTTGATCATCTCTTCAAGCCGGCACCTGCCTCTTCACTGTCTCAACAATCCAACCACCAAATGTAGTACAGGCTACTGAGCACCAATTCCGTAGATTTCTTCAATTTGTGGTATGAGAGTAAAGTGATAAGTTGTTGAAGGAAGAGAGAAATAGCTGCACATTCACTGAGCATACATGGAAGCCAGATAGGCAAACCTCTAGCAAAATAGTACACTTTAAAGTAGCCCAAAATAATATGGAACAGTGGTAAAAACATAGTCTCTGGAACCAGTCTGTCTGGGTTCACATACCCTACTCATCAACATACCAGATTTGTGACTTGGAAGAAGTTACTTAACCCCTTTGTGTTTAAAATGAAATGTTTGCTGTTAGTGTTATCATCACCACTACAAGGAAAAAAGAGAAAGCACAAAAACAAAAGAGGAAACTCAAAAGACACATAAATATTTTTAATAAAAGAATACTATAAACAGTTCATCTAATTTGAAAATTAAGATGAAATATCTAAAATATAGCAAGTATACAATAATATGTATGAAAAGAATAAAGATATGAATTCTCAAAATTAATATACATACTTTCTGTTATATTTTCTTATACACCTTTTGGATTTTTATGGACATGTACTCTGAATATTTTAATAGCCTGATATAGAATACAATATGAAAAACTTTTACTAACACATCAAAGGCACTCAATCTCCTTAGTCATCAAGAACACACAAAATAATACTGCATTGAATGTTACTATGCAACATTAGAAAGGATAAAATACAACATGTTCATGAGACTATGCAACAAGATAAAAAACTTCTTACAGGGCAAAGAGAAATACAAATTGCTCAGTTTATTTTTGAAACTAATTTGACAATATTTATTTCCCTCAAAAATAATGAGCTATAATTTACACACAAAAAGTTTACCCTCGTTGATAGAATCATCACTTCAGACACTGTAAAACCTATTACATCACCTCCCTACCAGTTTCTTTTTAATGTAACTTCATAGTCAACCTTTCATACTGCATTCAGTCCTGAACTAAACTAATCTATGAGGGGTGGTTAAAATATACAGTAAGGAGTTAAATTTTTAAAATTTATTACAGAGGGGCAGCCACATGGGTCAAAACAAGAAGCCAACCCCTTCCAGTGAGTCAGCGGCAGCCATATGAGCTGGGAGAAGAAACAAGTAGCCAACCCCATCCTGTGAGCCAGCAGCAGCTATGCAAGCCAGGAGGAGAAACAAAAAGCCAATCCCTTCCTGTGAGCCAGCCAGCACACGGGCTGAGAGAGGAGAAAAGCTGAGCCACTGCCCCCATCCTAGTAAGCAACTGGCTGATCCTGAGATGATAGCTACTGAAGTTAAAAACAATGACAACTTAATGCTTATAGTGTTTAGTGTTTGACTGACTTTACAGGCCAGGGACAGTAGTCCGAGTGCCTAGAGTAAGAATATGCAATATAGCAACTACGGGGATTTCCTTCTGAAGGTAGTAGCCATTGTTAATTCCCTATTATCTTGTTTTAAGGTCATGTATCCTTTTCATTGTTTTGTTTTATTGTTTTGTTTTGTTTGATTATATCTGATGGCATGGGCAGCTATTTCAAAGATAACAAGATATATTATGGTAGTCATTGTTGATTTCCTGTTATCTTGTTTTAAAGTCCTGTATTGCTTTCTTATTTTGTTTTGATTGGATTTATTCTGTTGTTTTGTACGATTTTATTATGTCTGATGGCATGGGCACCTATTTCAAAGATAACAAGATATATTATGATAGTCATTATTGATTTCCTGTTATCTTGTTTTGAAGTCCTGCATTGCTTTCTTATTTTGTTTTGATTGGATTTATTCTGTTGTTTTGTATGATTTTATTATGTCTGATGGTATGGGCAGTATTTTGAAGATAACAAGAAGCATTATGGGAGGAGCTAAAGATGGCTGATCAGTGGGCACAAAATACAAAGCCTCCCAGGAGAAACAACTCATATGCCAGAATAAAACATCCTGCAGAGATCCAGACAGAGGGAGATGGATCCTCTTGACACAGGAAGAAATTAAAACATAAAAAAGCTTATCAAACAAGCAGTCTCAGAGCTACAATTGGAACAGTTAAGGTTACTAGAAACGGCACTTTTGCTGCAACCCGCCAAATTTGCTCTGGCCTGAATCCATGAATTTGTGCCAGTCAGCAGAGCCACCCACACTCGTTCTCACTGCCACTCACAGGAACCACAGCCCTGCTGAGGTCAGGGTGAGCCCAATGGAGAGCTGCCAAAGGGACCTTCATTAATCTATGGTCAGTGCTGGGAATGAGACCCCCCCACCACGGGAAGGGGCAACCAAATGGGCAACATGTTGCAACCGGGCAGGAGGAGACTGAACTGGGAACAACAGTGACTTCAGATGGTTGCTCTCTCCCCTGAGCAGATTTGTGGGACTTGCATGGACTGAGGCACGCCCCTGGCTGGGACCCAATGAGCTGTCCCATATCGATTCCCTGCACCTAGCATGCACTAAACTGGTGAAGGCCCCTGAAGTTTGGCTGGCCCGGTGGGGAGGGGCCCGAATAAGCAGCCTCTGCTTATAGCTCAGTGACAAGAACAGGCAGGAGAGGACAGAGGTCCCTCGCCAGCATGCTTCGGAGGAACCATGGCCAACAAGGAAGAGGGCTGGGACCTGCACTGTACACCTGTGTGGAGGAGGCCAGAACCATGACAGGAGAGAGAGGAAAGAAGAGGCCCCCATCCGAGAATCCTGAAAGCACTGATCCAGGAGAGGGAAAAACAAGGGAGACTCAGGGCAGCAAACATGCAACATCAGACATGGCTTCAATAGACATTAAGAGATATCTTCTGAACCTTGTAGACAAGCTCAAAACTGAAATACTAAATCAGGTAAAGCAAGATATGAGTACAGTAATAAAAGAAATGCTAAGCATCTCTCAGGAAGACATAGACGGAAGAAGGGAGGAACACAAATAAAGGAGAGAAACATTCGATAAAGAATATAAAGAAAATATAGAATACATGAAGCAGATTCAAAGAGATTACCAACTAATTAAAAACTCCATTGAAAGCTGGCAAAACTCCTTAAAAGAAACTGAGGATAAACTATCAAAACTTGAAGACAAATTTGCAATGTGTGATCATGAAAGGAAAGATCTCTTAAAAATAACAAGGAAATAGGTAGTAACAATACAAAGGCTAGAAGATGACAAGAGAATCTACAATTTAAGAATAAGAAATGTAAACGAAGAAGCAGGAATACAAACAGGCGAGTTACAAAGGCTATTCACAGAAATAATTAAGGAAAACTTCCCAAGCATGGGAAAAGAAAATGACATTTGGTTACGTGAGGCATACAGAACTCCAGCCACCTACAACCAAAACAGATCTACCCTCAGACATGTAATAATCAAGGTACCAGAAATTCAATATAAAAACAGAATATTAAAATCTGGCAGAGAAAAGAAACAGATTACCGATAAAGGAAAGCCCATCAAGATCATGGCTGAATTCTCGACACAGACTATCAGATCAAGAAGAGCTTGGAGTGAAGTATTCCAAGCCCTGAAAGAAAATAACCTCCAGCCCAGATTAATGTACCCTGCAAACTGTCACTAGAAATTAATGGAGAAACAAGATGCTTCCATGACAAGGAGGAACTGGGGGAATTTGTGACCACCAATCCAACTCTACAGAGAATACTGAAGGACATTCTAGAGAGAAAAAAAAAAAACCAGGATTTTAGTAACAGTGGCAGAAAGGCCTCAATGAGTGGGGCAGGCAGTAGAATGAAGGAGCAAAGTAGACAAACAAAGGTAGAAAAATAGCAGAGCAGAAACGAGGCAGAGAAGGATGGCTAGAATCTCTAACATAGATGGCCTTGATACACTATATTGTTAATGGTATACCAGGATTTAAAACCCACATTACTCACACCACTCTGCTTAGATGTATTATATTCTGTTCCAGTCATTCTACCTGTTCTAGATTTGAGGGCACAGACAGTTATCCCAAAAATAACAGGATATAGTATGGTAATCATCCTTAATTTCCTATTAACTTAATATAAAGCTCTGTATAACCTACACTGTTTTACCATGACTGATCGTAATCAAATGTGGTTTGTTAGATCACTGCTTTGTATTGATAGATTTTATTCAAAGCTGTTATGACCGATAGTATCAAGTCTGAAAGTATAGGCAACTGCACTTAAGATGACAAGATTCACTAGAATATCCACTACGGTTTGATTATTACCTGCCTTTGAAGTTTTATACTGTCTACAATGTTTTATTTTTACTAATATTGTTATGTACTGCTATATTCAATTATACTGCTATATTCAATTATGTCTGATGATATAGACAATTCTATTGAAGATAATAAGAAACAACACAGTAATCATTGTAGATCACCTTGTACTGTGGTTTTATACGACTTTTTGGTTTCATGTTTTTATAAGAATTTGTTTTGTTTTGTCTTGCTAGGTTTTGTTTTTCCCTTTAATACAGAAAAGATAGAAATACATGTAGAAACTCATGCATGCATAGCTGTTTATAGACTCAGTTTGAATATCTACTTTGTATGCTTTAATTTTGTAACTTGAACAACTATTTCTAAGAGGAAAATATGTAATTTATCAACCAGTGATTTCTTATTGTTTATCTTTTTTTTTGAAATTCTGTATTATCTCTACCCTTTACATGTACTTTTTCTCCTTAAATAAAAAAAAGAAGCATTATGATAGCTATTGTTGATTTCCTATTACCTTGTTTTGAAGTCTTATATCACTTTAATTGTTTTGTTTTGAGTGGCTTTATTCTATTTTGTTTGGTTTTATTCTCCTTAAAATAAAAATATTACATATTTATTATAGTAAAGACACACTGCCCCTTAATTCTCTTTCAGTATTTCCTCATGGCTTTGAACACTTATCCCTTCATTCTTGCAACTTTCTGAAGCAGTTCTGAAATCCTTTTTCATGCGTATCTTCATGATTACAGTGAATACTACTGTGAAGTACCACACCTGGTAAAAATATTATGATGTGTCTTATCCACTGTATTAGCTCAGATCTGGCACCATGTGATTTCTGACTCTTCATCAAAGTCAAATGACCACGAAAGGTAAATGTTTTTAATAAATTCAGGCCGTTACAGCAGTCGTAAGAGTGCCACTAAAGACACTCACAAAAGAGGACATTCAGAACTGCTTTCACTTTCAGAGAAAGTGGCAAGGACAATTTAATAAATGTGTTAAAAGCGAGGGGGAGTATTTTGAAGGGGATTAATGGCAGTGTGCCTTTTACTGTACTGGATTTTTAAAAATAAACAATCACCATATATTTCTTTTATACCTCATGTAGTTTTGATTTTTGACAGAATGTCACCTAAATGGAATTATGCCACATTTAATATTTTGAGCCTAGTTCCTTTTTCTCAGTATCACGCCTTTGAGCTCCATCTATAACTCTGTGTGCATGGGTAGTCTTTTCTTCACTGCCTTTAGTATACTTTATGGATACTATATGGTTTATACATCCATGAGTTGAAACATATTTAGGTTAGTTCTACAGTTTTATATTCATGGATAAAGCAATTTCAAATCTTATCTGTACAACTGTGTGTGAATACAATTTTTTATTTCTCATGAAGAAACACCTGTGGTGGAAATCTTTGATAATATTGTAGATTTATATCTGATACAAGAAAGAGTCAAATGGTTTTTCACAAGTGATGTATTTCTATCTGGAATATATGAAAATTCTGATTTTTCTACATCTTCACCAATACTTCATATTTCTAGGATCCTCCTTTGTATTTTTGTTCTGTTTCAGCCATTGTAATAGATACACAGAGATACTGCAATGTCAAATTAATTTATATTTTCCTAGTGCTCCTTTTACTGTTTATTTTCTGTACATATATGTGCTCAGTAAAGTATCTGTTCAAATATTTTACCTTCTATTTTTTAATAACACTAAGATATAAATAATCAGTTTTGGTGACATAGTTTCTTTTTTTCCTTATTGGGTATAAAAGTCCTTCACTATTTGGAATATAAGTTGTCAGACATATGTTTGCTGATACTTTCTCCTAGTCTGTTACTTGCCTTCTTATCTTCAAAATAATAATGATAGAATTGAAGCTTTTCATTTTGCTGAAATCGAATTTCTTTCTTTTTTTTTTTTTTTTTTTTGGTACTGGGGATCAAACTCACAACCTTGCACTTGTCAGGCAAGCGCTTATGCCCCTGAGCTAAATCCCCTGCTTGAATATCATTCTAACTATCTTATTTTATGGGTTGTGCTTTTGATATTATATCTAAGAAATCTTTGTCTTAACTTAAATCACATACTCTTTATTCTAGTTTTATAGTTTAAAATTTTACATTTAGATCTGTGATCCATTTTGACTTAATTTTTGTATCGATGGGTAAATATCCATTGTTTATGCATGTGGATAATAAATTCTCATAGCCCTGTTTGTTGAAAATATTACCTTTCTTCTACTACACTTCCTTTGAACTTTTGCTGAAAAATCAATCTTATTTGCAAAATTCTATTTCTGGACTCTCTATTCTATTGTTATATGCCTTTTGTATTTCTTCTCATATATTTTTGTTTCAAAGATACACACAGAAGTACTCTAAAACTGACTCTAAGAGAAAAAGAAATCTTAAAACATCATTAAAAAAATAAGCTAGTAATCAAAAATATTTATTCTCTCTCCAACTTAAAAAACCTAAAAACTACCTAGAAAAATTAAAGATGAGCTAAAAAAAATAAAGAGAAACACTGTATTCCTGAAACAAAAGACTAAATATTGCTTTAATAGATGGTCATTCTCCTCCAAACTGATCTAGAGAGGCAATGTAATCTAGAGCAAAACTGTTTGGCAAATATTAACAAGTAAATTTAAAAATTCATATGGAAATGTTAAGAGGCTACAAGTCAAACAACTTACAGAAAGGACAAAGTTGGAGGATTTATACTGTCTCACCTGAAGACTTTTTTTTTAATCATATAAGCCTCAATAAATTACCCAAAAGCTCAAGTAACTTTCTGCCTCACCTTCCTGAATGTTAGTATTATGATAAGCACCTAATGGGCTTGAAGAGTAGTAGGCTTGAAGACCTTTTTATTTCTCTCTTAGAGATTAAACCCTAGAGTTTCATGCATGTTAGGCTACAGCTCTACAACTGAGCTACCTCCCTAACCCTTGAAGACCTGCTTTAAAGTGAGGCAGAAAGTTATTTGAACTTTTTGAGGAATGCCAAACTGTTCTCCAAAGAGCCATATCATATTCTACATGAAAATACATAAGGGCTCCAACTTTTCTACATTCCTGTCAAACTTAGGTTTATTTTTAATTATATTCATCCCAGTGTGTATGTAGTGGCATTTCACTATATGATTTTGACTTATATTTTGTAATGATTGATACACTGTGTGAACCTGAGAAGTTTAGAAGTTTAAGCAATTCAGCAGGGTCTTTATCCTGTGCAAAGAAAGAACAGGGAGATGGTGTGAGTGCTACACTCATTAGGGGTGGGGGGTGGCCTGCTTACAATATGAGGGAGGGAAAAAAGGCTTCTTCCCCTTTTTGCTCTTGCTGCTTTTGCTATCTCCTGCCACACTAAACTATTGCCCCTTTGCCATGCCATCCTGCCATGGAGCCAGCTAACTGCAGACTAAAACCCCCACAAACTATAAGCTAAATAAACCTCTCTCTCCTTAATTTTGGGCGTCAGGTATTTTGTCTCAGCAATGAGAAAAAAGTAACCAAGACGATTTCCATAATGAATAATGTGGAGTATTTTATGTACTTATTATCCAGTTGCACATATTAGAGAAATGTCTAGTCAGATAAGTTTCCATTTTAATTGGATTCATTTTATATCATTCAGTTATAGAAATTCAATATATATTCTAAGTCTTTCTTTTCTTGAGTTTTCTTGACAGTATTTTTCAAAGCATAAAAGTTTTGTTTGTTACAGTGCCTCAGGACCTCTGACACATGGTAGGCAAATGCTCTTCCACCCTTGAAGTATGAAAAACTTTTAAATTAATGAAGTTTAATTTTATCTAGCTTTTGTTTGGTTGCTTATGCTTAAAATGTCATATCTAAGAAAACACTGCCTATTCCAAGGTCATGAAGATTTATACTGTTTTCTTGTAAAAGTTTTATAGTTTCAGGGCTCAGATTTAAGTCTTTGATCCATTTTGAGTCAGTTTTTGTATATTATTTGATGCCATCAACCACTTTTCAGAACATATCAAATGGCTAACCATAAAGTCTTCTCAGGAAAAAAACAATAAAGCAGCCAAATTTACCACTATAGAGAGCCAACTCCTTTGGTTCTAGCTGAGGAGATAAAAGGTATGTGGTTACCTAAAGGACCAGAATGAAAGCAGTAAATTCCCAGCTGATTACTCAGAAGGTAGTAAAAACAGTTCAAGGATTTTAAACCAAAGTGGATACAAACTAGGATAGCTCCCACTAACTGCTGAAAAAAGCAGTAACATAAGCTGGGTGTGGTAGTACACATCTGTAATCCTAACACTCTGGAGGATGAGGCAGGAAGATCACAAGTTTGAGCCCAGTCTGTACAATTTAGCTAGACCCTATCTCAAAACAAACAAACAAACAAACAAACAGCAGCTATATATCACTTGGCCAAGATATGAGTCAACACCCAGGATCTCTAATTAAAACAACAACAACAAAAGCTGTTCTTTTCTTCCTCTTTTATTCATCTAAATTAAAAAGGTACAGGAATATGTCTAGAGCATTTTTTGTCCTTTTTAATCCTCTCCCTTGTCACATCAAATCATAAACATTTTCTCAGTAATAAAATGTAATTAGATAAAGGTAACAGAAAAAGAGTAGAGAAATATTAAAGAAGCAAAAGAAGATAAAAACTCATTTATCTTTTCTTGATCTTTTACCAACCTTTATAAAACCTTGCCAAGTGTTAAGTAAATTTGGCAGCAGGAAACTAGGCTGTATCCAAAACTTGAGAAGTGTGAGTGTGATCTCACCAGCTTAATGGGTAACTAGTGATCTATGAGACCAAAAACTTTCCCCTTACATCTAAACTTAGTATGTGAGTCTGAGATAAGTCTCGATTTTCTCATCTTTGAAACAGAAATACTGGTAACACTTCTGTCTGATCTGCCTGTCAAGAATGAATGAGATTATATCTAAAAAATGAGCTCCTGGAGGGAAAAGTGTTAGTTAAGTTCTGAGCCTTAAAGTTGTTGATCCTGTAAATTTTAACATTATAATAGATTTATACTCTTTGAATACAAGAATCTCAGATTTTAAAAAAGCAACCATTCTACTACGACATTTAAAGAGTTCATTACAGGGCTGGGGATTTAGCTTAGCAGCATAAGCGCCTGCCTTGTAAGCACTAGGTCATGAGTTAGATCCCCAATACTGATTAAAAACAAACTAACAAACAAACAAACAAAGAGTTCATTATTGTGAGTTTCTCACTCAATGTTAAGCAAGCCTGTTCCAGTAAATCTATCACACAGAAAGCATGACTCCTTGCTTCATTTCCTAACAATTAACAAAAAAGATAAAACTAGTAAGGAAAAAGCAAGCTGGCGATGGAGTTCAGTGGTACACTGTCTAGCAGGTATGTGACTCTGGGTTCAATCACCCACACCACCAACAAAACCAAACCACCAGCAGTGTGGAATACAGAAAAGAGACAAAAATTGAAATATCACATCCATGTAACCATATATATACAGCAAAGCAGTTTTCCCTACTTACAAGGGCTGGTATTCTCATCTACTCTTTTGGGGAAAAAAATTCTTTTGACTTGGAAAAAACATTTGAATTTTTTTTTTAATGATTGGCTAAACTGTACAGAGCCAAATTATGTCAATAAACATGAGAAAACCAAATGGTAGGTCATGGGAGAGCTCAGTGGTGAAGCACTTACCTAGAATATACAAAGCTCTGGGTTCAGTCTCTAGCACCACAAAATAAGTAAATAAATTAAATAAAAAATAGACAAGGAAATGAGAAAATATTTTTGCAATATAAGTAAATAAATGTAATGTGAATATAAAAGATAAGAAAAAAACAGCAAAATAGAGAGATATAAAGGTAGCTTTTTTGAAATTCCCAATTTTATTTTTTCCCTTTTCTTCAATTGGACAAGAGCATGATAAACATCTTCTCAACCTGAGCAAGTAGGACCAACTAAAACAACTATTTCACTAAACATTTATGACAGTTCCACACAAATGAGAAGTTATACATAAATGGAATTACAGGGCTGGGGATTTAGCTCAATGGTGTAAGTACCTGCCTGGCAAGCATGAGGTCATGAGTTTGATCCCTGGTACCAAAATAAATAAATAAATAAAGTTATTGTAGAATAAATGGAACCACATATAAGTGGATAAGTGTATAATGTAGAACAGTAATATACACAAGAATATATAATAATGGAAAAATTTTAAACAAAAGAATTTATCTACCTTAATGGGCATCATTTTTCAAAGTAAAGAGGATTGTTGTCATTGACAGAAAGCATCAAATGTGATGTATTGTTTTTAATTCTAGTAAGCAAATAGGAAATCATGAAGGGAAAAATATAAAGCTCTTTTAAACAATTTATAATTACATTAATTATATTAAATTACACTTACAATTTAAATAATAATGAAATTATCAATTCAAGTAGATTATATAATAGAGGAAAGAAAAAATTTTCCTTCCAAAAAGTCAAATTTCTAACCCTGGAGAATTATAACATTAGTATCACTGAAAAAACAAACAACACAGCAAGTTAGTTTCAAGAAAATGAACTCCACTTAAACATGTTATACATAATATTTCAGAGGAACTCTCAAATGATAATCTAATTAACAAAGCTTGTCTCTTATCATAAACTCCACCAGAATTTAGGAGACATAGCAGTGACAGAGAAGGTGAAAAAGTCTTATCAGAAATGGTAAAGTTTAAAAGCTGTTTATAGGAGCACAATTTACAACAACTTAATCTTGGAAATAGTATATATGCCCATCAACAGATAAATGGATAAGGAAAATATGATATTTATACACAACGAAGAACTACCCTTCCATAAAGATAAACTTAAAAAAAAAGAAAGATAAACTTGAGGCATTCATAGGTAAATGAATGCAACTTGTGAACATAATGTTAAGTGAAATAAGTCAGACACACAAGTTCAAATATGGCATGGTTTATATGTGAAAAACTATACATTTTATATACAGTAATATCTATATACATATATAGAGAGTCCACCAAAAATATGTATACACTTCAGGAAAAGAAAAACTTAAATATTTTAATACTAAATTTATTGAGATATCATAAGATTAATACAAGTTACCTTTGGCCTCTACAATTACAAGAGTACTCAAAGTGGTACCCAATGGCTTCCAGACATTTATCACTGCAGAGAACTGCTGCTCGGGTAACCTTGGTCACTGAGATTGCTGCACACAAATTTTCAGTTTCTTCTCTAAGGGCTGGCAGTGTATGGAGTTTTCTGTGATATATAACATTCTCTAGGACCCCCCATATTATCTAGGGTAACACCATCTGTTGAAAAAAAATCATACCACTTTTCTTTGCCTGACGTCTGTATATTTTTATTTTTGGCAGACTCTGTATATATGTACATAAATGGAGAGAAAAATAGAAAAGAGATTAATAGAAAGTAGGAAAAAGTTCAAATACTTCCCCAAATTACATATTCCATTGTTATAAAATATTCCAATATAAACGCTAACTTGTTTCATTTATACTAATAATATACTAACTAAAGAAAAAAGGCATACTGGTAATTGAACTTTAGGAAACATCTGGGTTACCAAAAAAGCACAGTATATATTTCCATTATACTTCCATAATGAACATACTTCCATTACAGTCCTCATGACACTCCATTTCCTTTGTGCCAAGGTAGATAGTCAATAAAAATTTACTAAGTAAAAGTATAAATAGGGACCAGAGAAGAAAAGGGAAAAAAGAAAACATAAATGAGGAGAATAAGCAGATTGCTTTGGTCATTATTTATTACACAGCATAAATAACCAAAATATGTACTTATTTTGTATAGGAAAGTATCTGAATTATTGTCAATCCAGAACAAAAGTACCTTAATAAAACCCTCATAGAACAGACTGAAAAGTAAAGAATTTGGATGACTCTACAACAGTGCAGTTCTCCTAAAAAGAGGTGGTCTTATTTTAAGCATGCAAAGAAATCAACTAAGCAATGAAGACCATAATATAGTTAAACTCAATTCAGAGGCATACTATTAATTTTGTATAGATACACTACATAATTCTTCAGCGTCCAGAAATTTGATGATTAATGAATCAGCTGCCAGAGACTCCCTGATGAAGCTAATTAAATAGTGTAAACATTAGCAAATGTATCCATTTAAAGCAGTTTGCTAAACTATTATGGAAATATTAAATAAATAATAATAGTAATAAAGGCATAACTAATGGTGCAAAAGCCAACAAGCTAAAAGGTTTAAGTCTTAGTGTTTGCCAGTTTCCTTTGTTGGCTTCACAGTGATTAGTACAAATGAATATCATTATGAAGTAGAGGTTAGTATTATGAGTTCTGACAGCGGGGAAAAAACTTAGGTTGCAGTTGTCTATAAATGCAACTGACCATGAACAAATGATTCAATCTGTATTGTGAAGTTAGTGTACAAGACTTCATATTTGTATAAAGGGTCACCTACTCTTTATCACAAGAAAATAAAAATGATAAAATCAAATTACTTTGAGCTTTTAAAATAAGTTAAATTAAAATGAAGTCATAACACAAATTGTCTAAAAAGTATACTAGCATAATAAATAAGTGGTTATCCTGTAAACTATACTCAATTTTTCTTCCCTAGTAGTAATAATAATAATAACACAATCACCTTATTCTTATGGCTATTTCATTATTTTTCAAGTTACTTTCTTCACAAATATTAACTGAAAAACTCTTATATATAAACTGACCACTCCTAGTATAAACACATTAAGTACAGAGTTACATGGCAAGAAATATTTCTATCACCTCCCCAGAGCTAAGAACACACTCCCTTTTTCTGAGACAGGGCCTCTCTAAATTACCCAGGCTGGGCTCTGGCTTGAAATCCTGCCTCAGCCTCCTGAGTGCTGGGATTACAGGCAGATGTCACCATGCCTGCCTATGCCAGTTTATTTACATAGATCTCAACACTTTCACATATTAATTGGATAGTAGCATTAGGAATGATCTTTCCATTCTTTGTATCACCCTAAGAGCCTAATCCAAAAGAGAACAACAACTAAAAATTGATAAATAAGCTAGGTGACTGCAAGGCAGTTAAACTGTGCTCTTGAACTTAGATTCAGATCTCCCCAAAGTCTCACATTCAGAGCAACTCCCCAGAACAATAAGCTGATTCTCCCTTTCTCCAGGCATATGCTTAAGAATAATTAAGACATCTTAAGTATGAGCATAAAAAAAAATCAAATCTTTCCTGTTCTCTGCTATAGTTCCTCTATATTGAGCATAGGCCCAACATGAAGTAAATACTCAACAAACCTTCATTGTGATTATTACTAAAGCAGAACATTATGCCCAGATTCTCATAAAATATCTGGTCAGCAGCAGAGAACAAAAGTCAATTTTTATTGTTGTTGTATAACTTTTCCTCCACAATTGTTGCTTTAACAAGCATGTATAAGAAAGTGGAACCTTGGGCTGGGGATTCAGCTCAGTGACATAAGCACTTGCCTGGCAAGCATAAGGTCATGAGTTCGATCCCTGGTACCAAAAGAAAAAGAAAGTGGAACCTAAACAAATTTAGGGCCACAGAGCAAATCTAGTAAAAATCTGAAGAGACAAACAGCCATAAGGTAGATTCAGAGAGCCAAGACAACTGCAAATAAACAAGGAATACACCCTGACAACCCTCAATTCAGTAAGCAAGCTCCTTTAAGTCTCCATTCTGAAACTTAAAATTACTTCACTGAAGCATTTTAAAAACATAAGAGGTGGCTGTGGCCCGGCAAGCTGTGGCTGCCCCAGGGCGAGAACCATCAGTGTCTCCTGAGATCCATGCCATGTTGGAACTTAGGGCGCTGGGAAACCAAGCAGCCAGCTTGCTGCCCTGGTAAGCAGCTGTAAGCCTACCGATCAATGCACGGGCTGAGACTGAAACATCCATCATCTCCCCCACTCCTGCGTTAGCAAGTGGGAACCAGAGATCTGAGCATCTCTTGCAAAGTCGACTATATGCAATATAGCAAATGAGGGGGATTTCATTCTACCATCTCTTGGAAGGCAAATATTTTTATCATTGTTTTGCTTTGTTCTGATTAATGGTATTGCTCTATTCAATATTCTGTTTTGATAAGTTCTATAATATTGTTTTCCTTTAATTCTGATATACCTGATTGAAAGAACAACTATTGTGAAGAAAACGGGATATACTATAGTACCTATTACTGTTATCCCGGTAACCTGCTGTGAAGTTCTGTAACAATTTCACTATACTATCTCAGTTGGCTTTATTCCATCTTGTTCTGTGGTATTTTACTACTTTAAAAATAAAATAAATAAAAACATTAAGAGTTAGATCTTACATGTCTGTGTATTTATACTATTCATTTTGTAATTAAATTGCAAAAATAGTTTCCTTTGCTTTAATAGGACCAAAATGAAAGAAACTATGGTTGCTTGACTTATTCATCAACTGAGTTGCTGGAAATTGGGTACAAAATTTTAAACTGATTTGAATTTTACAAAGTACTAAGAAAATGTGCCACTTAAAAACTCCAATGGATAGCTGGGAATGTGGTGGATGCCTTTAATCCCAGCACTGGAGGACTAAGGCAGGAAGATTGCTGTGAGTTTGAGGCCAGCCTGGACACATAATGAGTTCAAGTCCAGCCTTAACTACATAGTGAGACCCTGTCTCAAAAAAAAAAAAAAAAGGTAAGCTGGGTATGGTCGTGCATGCCTGTAATTCTAGCATTCAGGAAGTTGAGGCAGAAAGATTACTGTGAGTTTGAGGCCAGTCTGGGCTACATAGTAAGTTTAAGGTTAGCCTGTACTACAAAGTGAGACTCTGCCTCAAAAAAATTTTTTTCTATGGGTTAAACTGGTGGCACACACCTGTAATCCCAGCTCTTAAGGTGGCTCAGGCGAGAGAACTGCAAGTTTCAGGACAGCCTAGAAAACTTATCAAGACCCTCCTCAAAATTTTAAAAAGCTTGAGGAATTAGCACCATACTCCCAATCTACCCCCCACCAGCAATACACACCAGCAATACATTTTAAACATTTATGACATTATACCATTCTAATATGCCTTTTTGGCTGTTTCCATTTTCACGTAGAGCATATTCTCTCAAAGCAAGGACTAATATAAGTTTTTTTTTAAAAAAAACAATCTAACTTTCATATTTAGTTGGAGAAAGTTTGTTTAAAAAGTTTTATGATGGTTAACCTTGGTTGTCAGCTTTATTGGCTTGAGAGACACCTATAAGTCAAGCACATTTCTGGATACCTGGGTGAATCATGGGGGTGTTACCTTGAGGACTATATCTGATTCCTAGCGCCTTCCTCTCTAGTTCTTCCCTTGTGTTCTGCTGCCATATGGTTAGGAACTTTTCTATGCTATGTCCTTCCACCGTGCTGTTTCTGCCTCAGAGCCAGCTGACCACAGACTGAAAACTCTGAAACTGTGAACTTAAATAAACCCTTTCTCTTTTAGTTGTGTGTGTTGAGTATTTTATTCCAGCAACAAAAAGCTGTACAATAGAAGCTTGTCTTGTAAAATCTATAAAGTAACTCATTAGGAAAAGATACTTATATTGGATGTTTATGAACCAAACAACCACAAAAGATAACAATGAAAGCATAACAATGTGACGCACAACACTTAAAATAAGCGTTATGTCCTTCTGGCTTGCAGATTATTCTTAAACCAAAGATACCAAAAGCTCCTAAACCACACCAGCTTTGGCAGATTATGTGGAAAACAGCATCGCTAGCAGTTAAAATTATTTATAGTAAAAGCATTTGTCACATGGTCTTTCTTTGAAGTAGATGCAGACAAACACTTTGCTAAAAATTTTATTTCACAGCTCGGAAGTTTTTTGCCTGAGGTTCTATTCAGAGAATGTACAATGGCATAAGCATCTCGCCTATTCCTACTTCTACAGAGTTTTACAGATCATCTTTCAGTACAGCTGCCAGATTAAATGCAGGATAAAGTATTTCACAAGACATATTTACCCTAAAAAATTACTGCTTATCTCAAATTCAAATTTACTTAGGTATCCTGTATTTTTATTTACTAGGTCTTTCAGGTATATCTTTCAATATAAGTCTATTTCAGAAAATACCAAATTCATTACCAGGAACTGATTTAGCTTCATAAATGTTGACTAATTCCTTACCTTTTAGGAACTTCTTGAGGACCAAACCACCACAAATGCTTCTTACAGAAGAAACTGTAAAAAACAGAATAAGAAAATATGACAAATAAAACAAGTAAATGGAGTTCACTTTAAAAATCAGGGCTAGTTGTATAGATAAGCAGCATTCTGCTTCCTTGCATGCACAAGGTCGTGAGTTTAACCCCTGGCAATTCAAAAAGACATCAAATGATAATCTGAAAACACTAATTACAAATGCCTAACATTTAAAAATAGATTCTACTAATGAATTCAGTTTTTAAAAATGGAAATAAACTGCATAGGCTCAGGTTTGGAGTGGGTGATGCTGAGCGGGGACAGTAGCAGTAGAAGCTCACCATGCTCTCTTTGTGGACAACCTTGAAACTAAAGTGACAGAAAAGTGGCTTTTTATGCTGTTCTGCCAGGTAGGCCAGTAATAAAGGTGAAAATTCCAAAAGATAAAGATGGCGATTTTGTTTGTGAATTTTAAACACGAAGTATCTGTTCCTTGTGTAATGAATCACTTAATGGAATCAAACCTTTTGGAAGGCACATCAAAATTCAGTTTGAGATTAAGCAGTAGCCATGCATCACAGAATGTCAGTTTATGAGAGCCCCAGAATCATGCTGGAAATTCAAGCCCTACCTCCATATTTCCTAGCAGCAGACAGAAAATGACTGTGGAACACATGACACCATCATCACAGATAATTCAGAGGTCATGCTCTTCTCTAGGAAATTATCAGATAAGCAGTGATGTCATATGGTAGGAAATTTGGTTTCCACATGGATCAATCAGGATTTTCACCATCAGTTCAGTCATATAATCATACTTTTAGCCAGTCTTTAAGCTCCCAATGGCACCAGGATACATCACCATTACAGCATAAAATCAGAATTCTCATCCCTACCTAGCAGATAGACATTATAGCCAAGAGCAGGGTTACACAGATCATAGGCCTGGCCATCATTACAGAAGCAGCAGAGAGGATTTATTCTATAGGAATCATGATGGCTGGAGTTAGAACAGAAGAGATGACAAAAGAGACGGTGGTAGAAATGGAAAATGGCACTCAGCTTGACAGTAGCAAGTATTAAAAATATTAAAAGGGTCATTTTAGCCCCTTTTGACTAAGTTGAGTTGAAAATATTTTGAAAAGCTATACAGAGCAGCTTTTAAATTGCCACATTTGTTCTTTTTTTAAAAAAAATAACTATAGTTTAACACAGAAATAACAAAAATGTAAGGGAAAGGAGGGGAATGGGAAAAAAAAGATAGCATGTACAGATACAAATTCCCTATGATGAACATAAATTTCATGTTAAGTGAACCCAATTTTGGTGTGTATAATAGAAAGTAAGTTGATTGTCTGAAATGACTATTTTATTCAAAAAATCATAAAGTACAATTTTCCTACAATTTGTTTTATTAACACTTCCAGAAAGTTATTAGTTGTTTGGGGTAAATAATTTTGCTAAAGGGATCTCAAGTATGAATTCTATGGCATGTTCTTTGTAGCTTTACCATATATAAATATAAATCTACACATACTATTTCATTCTGAACTTTTTTATTACATTATGTTTGACATATGACTGTTCACTCAGAAAGTTAAATATCTGTATGTGTACATTTTTACATGAAAAATTACAGAATAATGTAAATTCCCTTTTTCATGGAGAACAAAAATATAAATGCATACTCAGATAAAATGGTAAAATGTTTTACTGAAATTATTCTTTTTGGGAAAAACGACTCATGAAGACTTTATGTGCTGCCGCCTCTCTTCCTCAAACTTTAGAAATTTCAACATTTTCAAAGTATCCAAAACATGTATACCAAGAAAACATTTTATTAGGGAGATTTACAAGATGACTTTTGTTGAACATCAGAAAAAATCTGTTAAAATCTTCTGCCTCTGAAATTTTTAAATCTTAAAATTTTTATGTATCAAGATACTGTTTCCTATTCATCACAGAATTGTTTATAAAATTCATTCCTTGGAAATCTGGATTTTTTAAATATTCACCACAGCCTTTGCATTGTGTTACTTTTTAATATATTAAAAACTAAAAAGAAAAAAATGAATACACCAACGAAGACTGTGAGGCTAAATGACCATCTGTAGGCAAAATGCCTTCTTGGAGATGATAACGTAAAAGTCTTTTCACCTATACTCAATAATTACCTATAGTTAAGAACAAGACTGCCCCTTTGAATGTTATTATACAGTAGCTGGTAGAAAAGAATTATGTGAAGATGTTATTTTCAGATAATGATCAAGAGTATTCAATCCCAGTAACTCATGCTCCAATATGAGTGAATTAAAAGTTTGGTCATTCTTTTAACCAATGTATTCTTAAATAGAAGATATTTTACTAGGCTATCAGGTAAGAATTCTTTGTATCTATAGTCCTAAATACGAACATTAGTACATTCAGAGCAGTGATAGTGAACCTTTTAGAGTTTTCAATGATACAAACATCCCACTACACCATGTGTGCCATAGTTTTGCCATCACTGATTTAGAGTAGTAATTATTTGGAACAGAGGATGAAGGGAGAAGCAAGTGCATAAGATAAGAAAAAAGATCACAACTACTTGAAGCCCCCTCCCAAATGGAACATGCCTTTTCCCAAAGGGACATTATCCCACTGCCATAAGAAAATGTACATTGCCTCAGAAAATGTATACTTTCCATGCAGGGGGAAAAAGTTGAGAATGACTGAACTAGAATGAGAGCCAAATTCATTTCCTAAATGTATACTATCCAGTATGTAGTATCCAGTATTTAAACTTTGGGTATTTAAACTTAACTAGATTAAAAATTCAGTTTCCCAGTCATACCAGCCATACTTTATGTAGTCAACAGCCATGTGTGGCTAGTGGCTAGTAGACTAAAGTACCACAAACATAGAACATTTTCACTGTCACAGGTTCTACTGGAATATAACACTCTAGATCTCCAGATTTTAAGTGGTTCTGGACAAATGCTACCTGCTTCCAAAGGTCAGAACCCACATAGAAGAGAACATTTAACAAAAGACAGTGTCTGTTTATCTCTTTATGTTCCTCGCAGACGTGTACCAGTTCTTACAATATGGCAGTGTGGGTCATTGGACAACTACTGGCAGGCCTATACTTGTAACTAATGAGGAGCTACAACTTTAAAAACAAAAAAACTCACAGCCCACCTATCTTGCTGTATCAATGTTTCTTAATTACATATCACAGTTTTCTCTAACATTCTTTCTGTTTTAACAAGTATTCTATCAACAGCTGTTGAAAACAGGTCACTTTTAGTGAATGTGCGCAGAGAAAATTTGTCTGCTCCACATCCCATCAACCCTCAATTGTCAGTTACATTTCTAATATGTCTGTGTTAAAGTAATGAACTTTACTTTACTCAGATGAAGACAGTAGGATCTTATTTATCAAATTTCTAAAGCAAGTATTCCCCAAAATTCCCTGTACAGAAGATAATCTTATAAGTAGACAAAGGGTACTGTAGTAAGCAGCATTTCCTAAACGTTTCCCAGTCTATATTGGACTGTGGACTATAAAGAAACCTGTCTTTTTAAACTTCTTTTCATTTTTTAAAAATTTCTATTTTTAGTATTGGGAATATAACATTCCAAACCCTTTTTAAAATTTTTTAATTTTGAGATAGGATCTTACAAAGTCTCTAAATTGTCCAGGCTTGGCTTGACCTTGTGATCCTGCCTCATCTTCTGAATTCTGGGATTATAGGAGTGCAGCATCATGCCCAGCTTAGAGAAATTTATTTTAACCCGTATTTTCCAAGTTTAGATAACTCCTTTCTCATAACTCTAACATAAGTGCCCTATAACATATTTTGGGAAATACTGTGATAAGTAATCATATTTGCTAAAGCCTCCAACAATTTTTTAATAAAAAACTGTACAGTCATCTCTCAGCTTTTCATAAATGGACCCTTCTAGATACAAAATGTTCTACTTGCAAGCTGGGTCTGGTAGGATGTGTTACAGCTATTCAGGAGGCTGAGGCAGAAGCATCACTGAAGTACCAAAGTTCAAGTTCAGCCTGGGCAACATAATGTAATCCCATTTATTTTTTTAAGAGTAGGAAAGTTTACTGGAGAACAGGAATGGGGAATGGGGTATAGGAATAATAGGAATAGCTCCTGAGAGACAGAAGGGGTCCCAAATGGGTTGCCCAAGATACTCCATTTCTTTAAAAAGAAAAATAATATTGAATTTTCTGGTTTGTTATGGGTTTAATTCTGTACCTCTGAAAGATATTTTTCAGTACTAAACAGATTCAATCAAGTTAAGATGAAGTCACACTATATTAGGTTGGTCCTAAACCCAGTGACTGGTGTCATTATGAGAAGTCCCTGTAGAGACACAGATGCAGAAAAATACTCAAAAGTCAAGCAGTGACCTGTCTACAAGTCAAGAAACACCAAGTACTGTTTACAATCACCAGAAGCAAAGGAGGCATGAAATAGATTCCTTGGAGTCTTCAGAAGAAACTCAACCTTGATACAGTGCCTCTGGCCTCCAGAACTGTGAGAAAATACATTTATTTTGCTTTAAGTAACCCAATTAGTGGTACAGCTTTGGATAACTAATATATGTTCTTCCTCATCAGATCTTTCAAACTGAATCCCCTACTCCCCACCCTGTGATTGAACCTAGGTCCTTGCATATGTCACACCAAATTTAAAACACAGCAACTACTTAATATTTCCAGAAAACCAAGACAGGTTGAACATACACAGCTAATTTCACTTCCTCCCTAAACCTCAATAAAAACACTAGAAAAGAGATTTTTTTTTGAGACAGGGTCTTTGTCTCTATTTCTCTATCCTTGTGGAACTTAGAAATTTAAAACAATCTCTTGCTAGGTGGGATCATGCACACACTTGGGAGGTGAAAGCAAGAGGCTTGCCTTGAGTTTGAGGGCAGTCTGGGCTACATAGCGAGTTTAAGGCCAGCCTAACTACATAGTAACACCTCGTCTCAAAAAACAAAACAAAACAAAACAAAACACCCCAAGTTATACCAAAAACAAGTAGACTGAGTGAGCATAAATACTGAACACTAACACATCAGCATCACTCTTAGATCCCCCCTTTCCCAAAATGCAGGAAGTTAAGCTTCTACCCATGCCAAAAGCAAAGACCTAAAGGACAATGATATTGAAGAGTACAGTGTTCCTCAATGAACACCCAATTAGCTCATCCTTCAGTGATGTTAGCAGTTTTAACATCAGCTTTATAGCCTCTAATCCTTAAAAATGAACAGACAACTAAGAATTTTAAAATATCTGAAGAAAGTTTCCAGCATGAAAAACAGAAGTCAAACTGAGTAGAAAACGTAGAAACTAGAAAAATCTTGAAAAAAAATATACTTAGGAACATAAAAAGAGAGAAACATTCAATAAAGAATAAAAAGAAAATCTAGAATATATGAAGCAGATTCAAAGAGATTACCAGGAAATTAAAAACTCCATTGAAAGCTGGAAAAACTCCTTAAAAGAAACTAAGGATAGACTATCAAAATTTGAAGACAAGTTTGCAATGTGTGATCATGAAAGGAAAGATCCTTAAAAATAACAAGGAGACAGGCAGTAACAATACAAAGGCTAGAAGACGACAAGAGAATCTATAATTTAAGAATAAGAAACATGAACAAAGAAGCAGAAATAAAAACAGGTGAATTACAAAGGCTATTCACAGAAATAATTAAGGAAAACTTCCCAAGCATGGGAAAAGAAAATGATATTCGGATATATGAGGCATACAGAAATCCAGCCACCTACAACCAAAGCAGAGCTATACCCAGACATGTAATAATCAAGATACCAGAAATTCAATATAAAAACAGAGTATTAAAAGCCATCAGAGAAAAGAAGCAGATTACCTATAAAGGAAAGCCGATCAAGCTCATGGCAGACTTCTCAACACAGACTATCAGATCAAGAAGAGCTTGGAGCGAAGTATTCCAAGCCCTGAAAGAAAATAACTTCCAGCCCTGAAAGAAAAAACTGTCACTAGAAATTAGTGGAGAAACAAGATGTTTCCATGACAAAGAGGAACTGGGGGGATTTGTGACCACCAATCCAACCCTACAGAGAATATTGAAGGACATTCTAGAGAGAGAAAAAAAAATACCAGGATTTTAGGCAGAAAGGCCTCAATGAACGAACAGGGCAGGCAGTAGAATGAAGGAGAAAAGTAGACAAAGGCAGAAAATAGCATAGCAGAAATGAGGCAGAGAAGGTTGGCTATAACCTCTAACATAGATGGTCTTGATACACGAAAAAAAAAAAGGCAGAGTAGATCAGGAGGTAGGGTCCATTGAGATGTTCTGTATAGGAACTATAATCAACCTGAGAGAGGGTTTATGGACCGAAAATCAAATATGAGAAAACAACGCTCTATGTGACAAGGAGCCAGAGAGAAATAGGAGCAACTCGACCACCACCTGCAGATAGGTTGGAAAGACAGGATACTTATGTGCAGTAGAGAACTACTCAGCTATAACGAAGGAAAACCTTGAGGCTTTTGTAGGTAAAGGAATACAACTTGAGATCAAGTTCAGGAGCAAGAAGGTTTGGAACCACTTAGGTAAAAAGCAGGTTGCCCCCCCAATCTAAAAACTGAGGGAGTTGGTGGGACCCAAAATGCATACCGCACTGTGGGAGTGAAAGGGGAGGAATAGCCTAAAAAAAGAAGGCAGAGGATATTGTTAATAGTGTACCAGGATTTAAAACCCACATTAATCACACCACTCTGCTTAGATGGATCATATTCTGTTTCAGTTTGTCTACTTGTGTGAGATTTGAGGGCACAGACAGTTATCCCGAAAATAGCAGGATGTAGTACGGTAATCATCCTTAATTTCCTATTAACTTAATATGAAGCTCTGTATAACTTACACTGTTTTACCATAACTGATCTTAATTGAACCTGATTTGTTAGATTGCTGTTTTGTATTGATATATTTTATTCAAAGCTGTTATGATTGATAGTATCAAGTCTGAGAGTATAGGCAACTGCACTGAAGATGACAAGATTCACTAGAATATCCACTCTGGCTTATTACCTGCCTTTGAAATTTTACACTGTCTACAATATTTTATTTTTACTAATATTGTAATGTACTGCTATATTCAATTATACTGCTATATTCAATTATGCCTGATGATACAGACAATTCTATTGAAGATTATAACTAGAGATGACACAGTAACCATTGTGGATGACCTTGTACTGTGGTTTTATATGACTTTTTGGTTTCATGTTTTTATAGGAATTTGGTTTGTCTTGCTATGTTTTGTTTTTCCCTCTAATACAGAAAGGATAGAAATACATGTAGAGACTCACACATGCATAGCTGTTTACAGTCTCACTGTTTGAATGTCTACTTTGTATGCTTTAATTTTGTAACTTGAACAACTATTTCTAAGAGGACAATATATAATTTATCAACTAGTGATTTCTTACTGCTTATTTTTTTTGAAATTCTGTATTATTTCTACCCTTTTCATGGTTTCTCTTTAAATAAAAAAATGAGAATATCAAAAGATTAAAAAAACTTGAAGAAACTCCCTAGAAAGTAGAACAAAATTTTTTAAACAGTTGCAAATGTAAAAATAGAAAGAATACAAGAGGATTTCCTCCAGGATCAGAGGACATGAATTTACACACTGAAAAGACTCACTACATACTGAGTGCAAATGGATGAAGGCACACAAACAGCAAGGAACATCAATATGAATTTTCAGAACAAGAAAGACCACAGCAGAGATTACTGGTACTTACAAATATTCTGATCTCTTCTTCCAGAGCACACAAATAGACTACATTTTATAGTCTTCCCGGCCAACTGCAGGGTGATGTGACAATTAGACCAAGTCCCAGTCAATGGAGTGGGAGCAGAAATAATATATATAATTTCCAAGCCTACCCTATAAAAGTCTTTGATTTATAATATTTGCTCTTTCCCTACACTCCTAGCTAAATAAAAGGGGCTGAGAGGGCTGAAAGAAGAATGAAAATATAAGACAAAAACAGCTTGGATCCTGCATGAAACAAAATGCATCCCTAAATGTGTACCCACACACTCCACATAAACAGAGACCTGTGAAATAAAGGGCAAGGACTATAAAAAAAGAAAAGCAAACATTTTCTGTTTAGCCATTGAGATTTCAGCATATATCTGTTATAAAAGCACCTAGCATTACTTACTGCAATAGAAAGATTAAAAAATAAGATCATATCAGCTTACAGGGAGAAAAAGACAGGTTACTCACAATGTAATCAGAAAGACTTACCTGAAGTTAGAAAACAGAGTTACAATGTTACAAATATTCTGAATGCAAATGAATTCTGACTCAGAATAATTTACTCAGCCAAACTACAAATCAAATGTCATGAGTGTAAACATTTACAGAAATCCAGTCTCAAGAAATTTACCTCCCACTTTTTTTCAAGTAAGCTACTAGATCCTGAGATTCATCAAAACAAAAGGTATTCCAAGAAAAAAGCAGGATTCAAAAACACAAAATCCAACACAAGAGAAAAACTAAAATACTGAATAATGATGAAAAGAAGATTTCAAATGACAGCTGTGGGCCAGGTACAGAAGGTATCAAGATTACAGCATGTCAAAAAACGTTGAGAAAGTTTTTTTAGGAAAATGAAATTGACAATCAATTGTATTGAATACATTAGGAGTAAATTTACACAAATCCTGGGAGTTCTGGGGTTGGCTAATTAATAAAAACAGAAAATAAATTATAAAATTTTTAACTGAAAGGAAAATCTAAATAAAAGTAATAACAGTTTTTATACAGCATGAACAGCAAGGAACATCAATGTGAATTTTCAGAACAAGAAAGACTACAGAGCAGAGAGATTGCTGGTACTTACAAATGAATTCTAACTTGGAAACATTTACTTGGCCAAACTACCCCACTTTATGGTCATAACAAGTATCCTGATCTTTATTTTTGGTGGGAAAAGTGTAATTACATTAAAGGAAAGATACATAGTGGAGTTGGACATTCATCCTCTATAATGGGAAGTCAACAAATACATAATGCCTTAAAAAAGGAAAATCAAGATATGGTAACAATAAACATCTTTAGAAATAGCTTATAAAGTTGAAAGCAGAACTCTCTAGGACAGAAAAAGTTGGGAAGGTAGGAATACGCAGGGAACCGTAAGTTTTCTAACAAGTCTCACTATTTCACTTTTAAAACCACATGTACATAAGTTAGGCATGATGGTGCATGCCTGTAGTCCCACACTTAGGAGACCCAGGCAGAAGGACTGCTATGAGTTTGAGGACAGCCAGGCTACATAACAAATTGAAAACCAGCCTTATCTCAAACAATAAATACTTATATACATATCATGGGCACATGTGACTTTAACAAAGCCTAAAACTAAATAAATTGGTTTGGTTTGGTTCAGTTTTGCCAAAAATGAAGAACAAGTCAGGCCTGGCAGCACAAACCTGTAATCCTCAGCATTCTGAGAGGATGACACAGGAGGACAGCCAGTTTAAGCCCAGTCTGAGCAACTTAATGAAACCATCTCAAAATTAAAAAATATACATTTTTAAAAATTGAAAAGGTCTGGAATGTAGCTCAGTGTAAAGGTCTTGTGTTTAATCTCCAGTACTACAAAATAATAATAAAATACAAAACAAAGAATGAAGATCTCAAATAAATAAATAAATAAATAAGAATGAAGATCTCTACATTCTAACATGAAATGTTAACATGAAATGACAAAACCGTAATTACACTAATTTGCATTTTTAAAAAACTGATAACATATGTACAGAAAAATCTGTGAGTATACTCAGTGCTAATAGTCATTTCAAGGAGATAACTAGAAAGTCTCACTCTCCATGACATTTCTATAATGTAATGTTTTGTAACGTTGTAATCAACTTTTTTCCTACTCCCCTCAAAAAGAACTATAAGCATAGTTACATGGAGATCAGAGACAACAAAGAAAAGAAAAATGCCCTCTATACTAGACGTTACATAGGCTCAAATGCCTACCGAATTAGTTGGATTTCTTGCCAGAAACTACTGTGGCCCAAGTGTGCTTTAAATGAAATCAATCCTGTTACCCTTGGCACAGTTTATTGGATTAGAGTCAATGCAAAAGCTGATTCAACATTAGACAGACCAATGACATTCTAGACATACAACTAAGCATTTTACTCCTAAATGGTAAGAACTCTGCCCATTTATAGTGGAGTTCATACAGAGCAACAGCAAACCAATCTATACACTCTGGAGGATTTTTAATACTAAGTACACAAAAAGTAGACAGGTCATTCCAGTTTAGGTAAGCAAATGTCTTATTGGAGTTTGGTATGCTATCCAATCTCGAATCAGTCTCCGAATGACTCCTCTAAGGTTGATGGGACAATTTTATTACAAAGAATCCTTAAACACACATACACAATCAGACAAAAAAGCTAGAAGTTCACAAGTTTAAGAAAACTAGTTGTTTCACAGCCACTAAATGCATCAGCTTTCTCTCATGAGAATAGATACAAATGACAGAGTAAGATTCAAGTGGAAGAGATAATTTCAAACTAATTGCAGGTCAGATTATCAAAAATGTCCTATTCCTCATGTCATTTATTTTCCTTTTCTGTTATTTATTTCTCCTCTTTTGCAACTGCAATCATCTGGATATGAAAGAAAAAGTATATAAAAACTCAATATAATTTTACTATGAAAGACTAGGTTAAAACCAGGAACACAAATGAAATTGTTAAACCAGTGTGGTGGTGCACACCTGTAAGTAATCCCAGCCCTCAGTAGGCCAAGGCAGGAGAATCATCTACAGTTCAAATCCAGCCTGAACTACATAATGAGAACCTGTCTCAAAACAAACAAAAAGAATGTTTATAAGTAATCTTAAAGCCAGTTAAATGATCTTGTCATGAGTCATTTCATTCACCTTTCCCATCTGACACATTTGTAAATTATCACCAGATACTTAATCATTTTGATTTTTAACTATGTAAAATTATGGCTCACTGAAAATTTTATGTAAACAATGACAATTCACTAGAAAGCAAAAACAGAAAATTTTTCTCCCTCTACTTACTAGTTGTTATACAATGAAGAGCATCTGGCTGGTGCTTAGAATTTAATGCTTCTATGGAAATCATTAGCTGCCCTTCTAGCAACGCTCCCTTTGATATTTCCGTTTCACACCTCCAGTGGATTATTAAGTATTTCAAAATCTGAAAAGAAAACAATCTTTTAAATTCACAGTAATAATAAATTATATGATACAGCTAAATTAACAACTCTAACCCTCAAAACTGTACTCCTGCTTGAAAAATGTCAGATTTATATCTGCGCAAAGTATAGCATGGTGTCTAAACAGAAAGTTTACAGTGACCTAAGAGTGTAAAATTCACAATGACCAACAAGTCAGGAAACTGAGAAAATAAATTACAGTAGTCAGAGGATAAGTTGGAAATAAAAACTAAGGAAAATTTAGATGGGAGTTTGTTTTTCTTGTTTTTTTCTCCTCCCAAATAAAAGCCAACATAGACTCTGAATAAGAGTGACATCTGATTATGAATAATCTTTACCTTTCATTAAATCAACATTTTTGAGGGTCAAACTATTATTTGAGTGCTGGAGGCAAATGCCTGAGTTTGAAACCCTAACGTAACAATTTCCAGTATGTGACAAGTTCCTTAATCTCTCTGTAACCCAGATTCCTCATCTATAAAAAATGAAGTAAGCACACTACATTGGGCTACTATGAAAAGTAAGCAAATATAGGTAAAATGCTTAACACAGTGCATTTGGCATTAGTAAATTCTAACAAGTTCATCTGCATAAAATAATGAGCACAATACATATTTTTAAACTGATTAAGACATCAAGATATCCAAATAATAGCAAATGCTGGTGAGGCTGCAAGGGAAAGAAACTTCTACACTGTTGGTGGGAATGTAAACCATTTTAAATACTATGGAAGTCAGAATAGAGATTGTTCAAAAAACCAAGTAATTTCATTTGACCTACTTTCTCCCTCCTATGTATATTCCCAAGAGTTAAAGATATCATATTACAGTAATATATGTATACCCATGTTCATAGCAACACAATTCAGAATAGCTAAATCTTGGAAGCTACCTTTTTGTCCATCAACACATGAATGGATAAAGAAAATGGCATTACACAATGAAGTACTGCTCTGCCATAAATGATAAACATAAGTCATTTGTAGGAAGACAGATGCATCTTGAGATCAGTGTTAAATGAAATACATCAGACAAATAAGCTTAAATATCACATAGTTTCTCTTTGAGAAACCCAAATATAAGAGCAAAATAAATGATACACAGGGAAAGCATTTCCTTGGGGAGTTCTTAGTTTATTAATTAAAACACTGTGATTTGGGGCTGGGGATTTAGCTCAGCAGCATAAGCACCTGCCTGGCAAGAGCAAGGTCATGAGTTCAATCCCCAGTACTTCCCCCTAAAAAATTGTGATTTGCCAGGTGTGTTTGCCCACATCTTAACCCCAGTACTAGGGCGGCTGAGGCAAGAGGAGTGCCAGGAGTTCAAGGCTGGCCTGGACTACATAGTGAAACCATCTCCTCAAAAAAAAAAAAAAAAAAAAAGAGGGTAGGACTGAGGATTCAGCTCATCACCACAAGCGCCTGCCTGGCAAACACGAGGGTCATAAGTTCAATTCCTGGTACCAAAAAATAAAATAAATAAAAAATTTTTAAAAGGATACAAACTTTAAACTTTAGTAACCAGAATTCTCTCTCCATTTGGACGTGAAACAAAGAAAAGAAAAATGAGCTCAGCAGGGTGATCAACACCACCAACAAAAGATATCCTAATTCAACCTTGATGACATAAATTAAAATACATAATTTCCATTATTATTCACGAAAGTAGATTCTCATTCTACCACGGTAAGATACTAGAATTATCTTTTCCTTTCTTTCTTTTTAAAGGAGACAGCTGAGTAAGACCACTTGGGAATTAAGATCCTAATTTGTATTAGACTTTATCAAGATAGTGTTCGGGCTTTTCGACGCTATTTCTTTCCCGCATCCTCTGACATTCTGGGCTCCCTCTGTTCAGATTTTCCCAGTGTATTTTATTCATAACGAGAGCAGTTGGAGAAAAACACAAAGCTGTGAGTCAGAGCCCTGTGTTCTATCTTTGGTTCTGTCATCTGTAAAATCGACCCCCCAACATCCTTTAATGGTATTAAAGAAAGGAGGGGGACTGGGTACACCGTAACGTGCTCTCAGAGCCTGGGACTCGCTGCCTGAGGCTGCAAAGGGGTGACACAGGCAGGTATGCAGCACCATCTTTGGGGAGGTGCACAGACCCGGGTGCAGCCTCTGAACCTCACTCTCGCCATCCAGCTGCTCCTGGACCATGAATCTACACCATACCTTGGTGAGCCGCGCCCCACTCTGCACAGACCCCTCCTTACGCTGTCCCCTCTCGGGTGGGCGACATTTCCAATCTCAGCTGTTCCTCACAGGGGAGCCTGCAGCGCGACTGCCCAGCGCTGCCTCGCCTCAGCTTTCCGCCCCTCCTCAGACTCGGGGAAGCAGGCTGATTTTCACCCACTCCTGGCCTCCCTCAAACCCTCCTCCTCCGCGGCAGGCCACGCCGGACCCCTTGCGCGAAGTTCGCGGCTCCCAACAAAGCCTGCCTCCTCAGAAACTTTTTTCTGCTATCCTTCCCTTCCCGGTATCACCTCGCAGACAGCCAATGCCGTCCGCTCCATTCCGCTAGAGGAACAGCGGCAACGCGCTGCTGAAAAACCCGCAGGTGGCCTCGAACGCCTCCTCCCCACCGGCTTCGGGCTTCGACTGAGGCGGGCGCCCACGCCCGGACGCGAGAACTTCAACCTTCCCGCCCGCGCGCGCTTTGGCCCCGCCCGCTACGTGCTGCGCCTGCGCACTCGACACCGCCCCAGCCCGTTGCTGTGGAGTCGGTGCCCGGAGCTTCCCTACTCTGCCAGTATGCAGGTGGGTGGGCGGGTCGCGCGGGCTCAAGAGCCAGCCAGCTGCGGCCGATGTTGGAGGCGCTCGAGAAACAGGCCAGGCCGCCACTCCTCCCAGTGACTTTCCCACGGTGGCGTAGAGACTCGGCGTTCAGCCCTTTTAAAGTGCTTTGCCGTGGGCGCTTTTCTCCCAGGTCTTTTCTCCGGGCTGGGAGAAGTCTGAGTGCTGGGTGGGTGACCCCCCAAAGGCCTCCCCTTTTGCAGGGGCTGCCCGAGTGCCAGCCAGTGGTTCTCACATCTACCTAGCAAATACGACAAATCCAGGAGGCCAATTAAAACTGGACTTCAGATAAACGATGATTTTTCCCCTGATATGTATGTTTCATACAGTATTTGATTCAGATACTAAGAATATGTTCATTCATCTGAAATTTAAAAACTGGACGCCCCAGGTTTTATCTAACAACCTATCCGCTCTTCAGGCTGAACCTGGAAGCTTCCCCCACGCTGCCAGGTTATTGAGTGCACTAAATGTGCAGAGGTAGAAGCAGCCCTAGTGGGAAAGGAGTTCAGTGCCGGACTCTGGTGGGTATGGAGAGGGGCTTAAACCCGTAACTGCCTGTGGTCTAGTAGCTTTTGTTTGTTGGGCAGCTAAAAGAAAATTCTGGTGAGAGAGCTTCCTTCCTGGCAGAGTTGCCAAGGAAAAGGGTGGGACAGGGTGTTGACTGTTTTCCCTCCAGGGAAAATTCTTCCATTCCAGCTCCTAGAAGCCAGGATTGGACAGAACAGGTTGCAGGGTTGGCAGAGTGCCTGTCCAGTCCACAACCTTGGTGCTACTCCAAAGAGCATGTCCTTGGGCACCTGAGTCATGCCTTTCTCCAGGGTGCTCAGTGTTGTTACCCTGTCTCCCCATTGCAAGTGCTCACAGATAGGGCCCATTGGAGAAAGGTGGCTTTTATTGCTGGAAAATTCATCATATAAGCATGATTTAGTAAGAAAACTGGGTTGTTTTGTTTTGGTGTTCGTTTTGTCTTTTTGAGATAAGGTTTCTCTAATGCAGTTCAGGCCAGTTTGAATTCACTTTGTAGCACAGACTAGCCTTGAACTCACAACGACTCTCCTGTCAGCCTCCTGAGTGCTGGAATTATAGGCGTGTACCACAATGTCTGGCCAGAAAACCAATATTTGGGGACTCACTTGAGTCATCCTCACCCTTTAACTCTCCCTCTTTCACTCTGTCTTGTCCCCTTTGGGAAGGAGAGCTACCCAGGGAGAGTCATTATTAAATGACTTCTTGTTGGCTCTTGACCTGAATTGTTTCAGTCTTACAACTGTCTTGTAAAATAATTATTTACAGTAGTTGATAGGTGAGAAACAAGGGTACAAAAGATAAACCTCTGAAATAGTTACCATTGGCTGGGAGGTGGCACCTGCCTGTAATCCCAGCACTGGGGAAGCTGAGGCAGGAAGATTACTGTGAATTTGAGGCCAGCCTGAACTTCACTTGGAAACCCTATCTCAAAAAGACGAAAGAAAGAAAGAAAGAAAGAAAGAAAGAAAGAAAGAAAGAAAGAAAGAAAAGAAAAGAAAAGAAAGACAAGAAATAGTTACCATTGAAAATGTAAACTCAGCAGATGTGCTCCACCTTGAGAATGACACTGGAACTGAAAGGTGGAGAAACAGTTGTGGATGGCAAAGCGCCTCAGGTGAGCTAGCCTTTCTGGCTCTTGGCCTTTCCCCTTGAAATGAGGCTCCCACATGAAAGTGTAAGGAAATACCCAAAACCATCCAAGAGACAGGGGAGGCCTAACTAAAGTCAGCAGGGACACAATGCCCCCCAACCGGGTATAGGCAAAAGTAAAGTGAGCCTTTGATGTCCGCCAGCAGGATTTCCATAGCATTTACGGTTTGAGTCAGGCACAGTCTGATGTCAGCTTGACTTTTTCCCCTAACCCTTTTTTTAAATTACTGTTTTTAATTTTGAGACAGGGCCTCACTAATTTGCCCAGATTGGGCTCGAATTTGCAATCCTTCTTCTACCTCAGCCTCCCAGAGTGCTGAGATTACAGATATGTACCACCACGCCCGACTCAGAATTGACCTTTGGTGAGCATTGACCCTGTGTTTCAGTTTTTCTTACTCATCTTCCATCATTTTCCCCTGTAAGGGAGGTGTTTATGTCATAGATAATGAAAATAAAATTCCAAGATGAAGTTGTCTGACAATGTGTTTGTAAATGTTAGAGTCAGAATCTGAAACAAAAATCTCTTAACTCTTCTTTCCACTTCCCTACAGCTGCTACCTATGCATCTCCCAGCTGGATGTGACCTGGCCAGCTGCTTCAGAGTTCTTAAGTCTGAACCACTGGTGTTGCCATGGGACGCCATCCCCTCTGCAAAAACTGAGGAGCTAGTGAACTTAGACACACTTATTTCCCACAAACTAAGCCTCAAATGAGCTATAGCTTCCAGTCCCATCACTCATCAATGTGTGCCCCCAACTTGTAACTAATCAACTACTGGACTGGAAAAAAAAAAAAAGAAGGTTTTTTAGGTTTTGTTTGTTTTTGTTTTTTGAGATACTGTGAATTGAACCTAGGCCCTCACACTGAGCTTTATTTATTTATTATTTCGGTTTTGAGACAAGGTCTCACTAACTTGCCCAGACTAGGTTCTAACTTGCCATTTTCCTGCCTCAGCCTCTCAAATACTAGGATTATAGGTAGGTGCCTGTATTTGGACTCCAAAGTATTAAAACCAATAGAATGTTACAGTTAGAACAGAGAGAGTTAAGGTGATCAGTTATGTTCAATAGATGAAGAAATGTGACACTCAAAGAAATTAAATCACTTGGTCAAATTAAGGTCATTTTAGTCAACCAAGTAACCCAAGGAGCCTTTGGCTATGGCTCTATTTTCAGCAGTGGCCTTTAGGATCTTATTAGCAGTGACTTCAGGCATACAGTTCTCCCCAGATTGGGTTCATACTGATTCTTTTCTCATTTTTCCAACCACCTTAGGAATTGGATTGCTGTTACATGTCCATTTTGGACATTCTGTTTATTCTAAGAAATTCCTGCCTGGCCAGAAGAGACTTACCTCCAGAATCCCAGATTGATTCTAACACAAACTGAGGGTTTGAGCAGAGCCAGCAATGCTACCTGAGAAACAGTGATGTTTTAGGGACTGTTGATCTGTCCTTTCCTTTTGAATATGCCATCTCTGTGTATATCATTCCTAGACATTTCTTAGGTCAGACCTTATTCTCAGACTGCCTCAGAGCCCTAAAATGCCCTAAAGAAGCTGACCCTAGGAACTTTGGTGGAAAATATCCCTGAGGTTCCCCTTACCAGGCTACTACTATAAAGTAAATCCATTTGAGGGCTTTGTCCCCTGGAAAAAAAATCAAGTAACTATTAAAATAGGCTATTTCCCATATACATATGGAGAAATAGGATCCCATATAGACAATAAGAAAGGGTTAACTGCTTCTCTCGGGTCCCCAGCAAAGTCTGTCCCCTACCAGCTCCCATAACCGGGTTTCCTGAAATGGAGCGGGTCCCCAGTGCCTCTCCACTAATCACATCCTTGGAAATGGGGACATGGCGCTCAGATTAGCTCATTCCTTCACCTTCTTGAGGCCTTGTCCACCTGGAGCACAGAATCTGGGGCAGCTTTACCACTACTTTCCTATCAGGGGTCAGACAGAGATATTCTCAGAGGGATGAGAGGTTGGAGGAGCACTAGAAGCAAGAGTTTTGACTTTTGTGCCAGTGCATGGGCTACCATTCCTGTTCTTCCTAAGACATGCAGGCAAAGGAAAGATTCTTTCCCTGGGACAATACCAGTTTTCTTAAGTACAGTATTTTTTTCTTCACACCCATTCCTCGTGTTTTCTTCCTTCTTAGAATGACTGACTGATACTGGGTAACTTCCTGTTTTTTTTAGGTTGAGTCACCTTCCACAGTCTCTGATTTCTCAGCCACCTGCTGGTGCTGGGCCAGCCAGGAGATTTTGTTCCTTTTCTTTTCACATCAAATTCTCCTTTGCTTAGAGAACCAATAAAATCTATATCACAAAGTGATTCTGTCCTCTGTAATTGAGTTTTTGTATTTTCTAAGTAGGGCTGGATTTGGCCTGCCAGCTGATATCCACCAGAAGGACATCAGTTTGTGGCTTAGAAAACTTGGGGAAAGAAACAGCAGTGTAATCTGGCCACATTGATTCAAATGCCAGATGATCAACTTTACTTGAATGACAACTAAATTAATTGGGGCAAAGATTCTTCACCCCATTAAAGAAGACATTGGCTCCCAGTATTGTCTTGGGTCGGTCTTTAGGCAGTAAGAATACTCTGCAATATGTCTTATCAGGAATGCTGCTGTACACAGTGTTTAAAGTTAAATCTTGCTGAGTGCCATAGTGGATACCTATCACCCCAGAACTCCAGAGGCTGAGGCAGGAGGGTTGCAAGTTTGAGCCTGGACTAGGCAACTTAGCAACTTAATGAGACCTTGTTTCAAAATAAAAAGTTTTAAAAAACAAAACTGGCTATGTAGCTCAGTATGAAGGCCCTGGGTTCAATCCCTAGTACTAGTGGGGAAAAAAAAATCAGGAACCACAGTAGAGCTGACTTTTCACTGCTAAGTTGACTTCACTTTCTGCTTAAGCTTTAAGACCATTTCCATCTTCCATTTCCCCAACTTTCCTTCTCACCAGTTGAAAAGAAGCAATGAGATTAAACATGTAAAAGGGTCAGGATGTCTGAATTCCTTTCCCATTTTACCACTTACTTTAGGTGTTATGTTCTAGTTTTCCACAACTAAAATAGGAAAATTCTCCTAGGAATATAATTAAAATATCATCTATGAAACAATTTGAGAGTTTTAGAATCTTTAAATTAGAAGAAATCTTAGAGGTCATTTAATCCAGTATTTCCCAGGCAGAGAAGCAGCGTTCATTCCAATTCATTTTCTTCATCCCACCCTTCCTCCTGACTAGCTTTTCTGTCTCCTTCCTGGTATCTGAAGTATGTTAGAGAGCACTGAAGCTGAGTACACGTGCAGGGCTGTGGCGTGGCCTGGGCATGACTGAACTGAGAATGAAGAGATACCTCAGGGGGCAAGATAGGCCACAGCTGAGGCCACCTAGAGACTTTCTGGGGATAGTTTTTTTTTTTTTCTTTTTTTGTGGTACCGGGGATCGAACTCATGACTTCACACTTGCCAGGCAGGCGCTTATGCCACTGAGCTAAATCCCTGGCCTGGATAGTTTTTCTTAATCAGCATCATCTGTTGCTCTGAAGGAGTCCTTGAACCCCTCCCAAGATCCTGCTCAGGTTTCCTCCATTGTCCACTCAACTCCTTGCTTGTTCTGATTAAATACGGGCTGTCTAGCGTCAGTCGGTCAGCTGGCTAGCAGAGTTACAAGCTCTGCTGAGGATTTCACTCCTCCTTCAGCCTTAGAGACCGTGCTGCATGTCTCATTCCTTTGAGCCTTTACCTGTGCACTCGCTTGGGGGATTGGGGGTCTAGGGACAGACTCCAACAGAGGTAGACGATGGAGCCAGTTTGCTTAGTATGCTTATTGTATTTAGCATTGGGAAATATTAATCTACTTCACTTTCCTATTTCATGCAACAGTCCTAATAATTTGATATCAAGCTTTGACTTGAATACCTCGAAATTTTAGAAATTTAGAAATTTTGCCACCTAGGAGGAATTTGCCATTCCAGTTCTGGGCAGTGGTGGTTTGGTAGAGAGTTGTTTACTATATGAAACTAAAATCTCTCCTGTTTTGCCAACAGTGTTCTACCCATTGACTCCAGAGCTGCCCTTTGAAACCACAGAGAATCCATCTAATCTCTTTATAAAGGAGCATAGGGAATCCTCAGGATTGTTATTGTTAGCTTGTCACAGTGGTTCAGAACTGACCTGAATGACTATATTACAGCTGTCCTAGGCTTGATATACCAGCTGTGGTCCTGAAACTTTGTGTAAACCAAGATTTGTGTGAACCAAATCAATTTACAGTTTACAGTCAGCTTCCCAGTATATCTTGTCATCAATTCAGTATATCCCAGTAAATCTTGTCATCAATTCTTTCATAAATTAAAGTATCGTTTTGTAATGCAAATAATCTCCCCCATTAACCTTTTACACAAATCCAGATTTTCATTCATTATGTTTTAGTTAAGGCAAGATTTACCTAAATACAAGATATGTAAAACAATGATAGCAGTATCATTTATTGAGCCCTATCCTGGCACCTGGTGCCACACACCTGACATGTATTATTTAATCTCTCACCACAACTTCCTTCTGTAAAATTATCCCCTAATTATTCACAGATAAGGAAGAGCTAAGCTCAGGGAAGTTAAATACCTTGTGCAAGGTCACACAATTAGAAAGTGATGGGCCAGAGTTCACAGAAGGTCAGCATTGAGGTTCTGGAGTATTAGCTATCAGGAAGTTTCAGGTACCAATAGTAATTGACATGACTAGCTATTAGCTGTATAGCACAACACAACTAAATTAGGCTGAGATATAGGAACTGACCTAAAATGTGCACAGCTGCAATGTTGTGCACAAAACCTATTATTTTTGTGTTCCAGCAGTGCAGGTAAGTTTCCCAACCAGCTTACATTTTCTAGGGCAATTTGATCAAGGAATCCCAAACAGTTTCCATTAACTATTAGCGTTAAGTTGATGCTGCCAAAATTTATTTCAAGCCACGTGGTTGTGAGGCACAGACTTTTTCAAAGGGTCTTTGTATTCCCAGGGGTTAATGGCATGAGCTTCTAGAAGAAAAAAAAAAGAAACTGGTTTATTATTGACTGTAAAATCAAAAGTATTAAGAATCATGGTTAATCCCAGCCTACCCCTAGTTGGGTCAGAATCACTCAAGTGGGCCCAGTTTTTAATGGCATTTAGGTTTGCAAGTTAAAAATAGTTTGGGAAGGATGGTCCAAGTGCTGTTTTGAATCCAAACTGGACAAAGATAAATGGATGTGATATTTTTATGTCCTCAAATCAGTTCCAGTTTCCAGAATTTCATCAACAGTAGCATGTACTCATAACATTGCTCAGGTCAACACAGCCCTTGGGGCTCCTAGGACCCCAGACTTTGCTGTACGGTGTGAGGAAGATCAAGGTAGAGCTTTGTTCTATCCTCCATGCCCCACCTCAACCTGCCCCCAACCATCAGAATGACCTGTTTGATATAAGACATTATCTGCAGTCTCATCTGCAGAATTTTGCTTTTATTTATTTATTTATTTATTCTTGAGACAGGGGTCTTGCTACATAGTCTAGGCTGGTCTTGAACTTACTATGTATCCCAGGGTGGCCTTGAACTTTTGGCAATCCCCTGCCTCAGCTTCCCAAGTGCTAGGATAATAGGCACACACCACTATACCTGGGAAAATTTTGCTTTTAAATGCATATTCATCTTTTGAAAATCATGTTCCAAGATGGCCAGGTCTAAGCCAGCATCCTGGTCTACACTAGCCATGGGAAATCAGGTTAGCTCCCCTTGCAAGCCCACCTTTTTCACCTTTACAGCAGGCTTGTTTACAACTTCAAGCCATAGATTCAGGTGAGAAAAGATGTAATTTTCTTTTTTTCTCAGTCCCCATTTCTACTGTGGCAAAAAAAGAATGAGCCTCACCGATTCTAGACAGCTCATCCACTGCACATTTTAAACTCAGTCTGTTAAAATTCTCTTTCCGGCCCCCTTTACTTTGTGGTGGTCCAGTTGAGGGTTGATGTAACATGATAATAACAGGGAAGTGGCACCAAAGCCAAGCCTCTCTTGCTGGATTTGACAGAGTGTAGCTTTCTTTACCTGGCTTTGGCCATTGGGCTCTATGGTCATTGCAGTTATGGCAGAGGTCCTGGGCTTTTGCTCTAGACAGAGCACAGTCCTGGTTGCAAGCTTCTACCTCAGCTCCTCTTGGTACCATTGAGCCTCCATGTGAGCTCTGGTCTGGGCCATCCACCTTCAGCCTCTAAGGATTCTCTCCCCTACTCCACACAAATTTTCACAGGCACCCTGGCTTTCAGATGTCAGTTGTCTGTCTCTTGCATTCCTGTCAGGTAATGAGTAAGTAGGCACTTTTCATATTTCTTCCAGATGTCACAGAGCCAAAGAGATTGGGACTTAGAGAATAAGAAGGCCAGGTTGCGTGGATGGAGATTGGCTCAAACACAAATGACCATGAATAGAGAGAGTATAATATTTCTATTTGTTGCCAGCTGCCCTTTGGTAGCATGGGATGCTCTGAAGGTGATGTCTTCTCAGAGTTCCACAAATAGGCAGAAGCCTCTTCTGTCCACTACTGTATGGTGGTGGGAGAGCCCCTCAAACACATCTAAGCACTCTTACTTTTCTCTCCCCATCCTTTCAATTCTGCCCCAAGCTCAGAAAGGGTTGTATATTCTATGTGGAAGGGAAACTCACATGTTCTTCCCTATTCAACAGATGATGACATAAGTCAGAGCTGTAGGTTCAACAGGTTCTATCTCTTCTGGAGAGAAGCACCTGGATCTTGAAATTTTAAAACAGGACCTTTCAAGCCTGAGCCAACCCCTTCCTGTGAGCCAGCTGGGCACACAGGCTAGGAGACAAGAAGTGCCAAGCCCTGCACCCCATCCCTCCAGCCTGTAAGCAACTGGCTGATTCAGAGAAACACAGGCTGAGATGATAACCGCTGAAGTAAAAAACAACTTAATGTCTATATTGTCTGATTGACTTTGCAGGCTTAGAGCTGGTAGTCTGAGCATCTATTTAGAGGATAACAATATGCAATATAGTAACTATGGAGGATTTCCTTCTGGAGGTGGTAGCCATTATTAATTCCCTATTATCTTGTTTTGAAGACCTGTGTTCTTTTCATTGGTTTGATTTTGTTTTATTCTATTTTGTTTTATTCTATTATATCTGATGGCATGGGCAGCTATTTCAAAGATAACCAGATATATTATGATAGCCATTATTGATTTTTCTATTATCTTGCTTTGAAGTCCTATATCACTTTCATTGTTTTGTTTTGATTGGTTTTATTCTGTTCTGTTTTGTTTGATTTTATCATGTCTGATTGTATGGGAAGCTATTTTGAAGATAACAAAAGACAATATGGTAGTCATTGTTGATTTCCTGCTACCTTGTTTTGAAGTTCTGTATCACTTTCACTGTTCTGTTTTGATTGGCTTTATTCTGCTTTATTTTGTTTGGTTTTACTCTCTTTAAAATAAATAAGGCTGGAGATTTAGCTCAGTGCACAAGCACCTGCCTGGCAAGTGTGAGGTTGTGAGTTTGATTCCCAGTACCACTGATAGATAAATAAATAAATATAAATAAATAAATAAATAAATAAATAAATAGTGAGTGGCCCCTGAGATCTGGCCACTACCATGGTGGAACCCAGGCCGCTGCACAAAGAAGCAATTCGCCCACCTTCTTGGTAAGCGCCTTCCTCCGGTGTGAGCCAGGAGGAGACCCAGTAGTGTCTCCTGTGAGCCTACTGGTGCTCGGGCTTGGAATCAAACATCCCAAAACCCCTCACCCCCCACCCCCATTAGCAACTGGGGACAGAGGTCTGAGCATCTCTTGTGAAGATGACTGTATGCAAGATAGCAAATATGGGGTGTCACCTCTATCTTCTGTTTGAAAGCAAATGTTGTTTTCAGTTTTGTTTCATTATGATTAATTGCTTTACTCTATTCAATATTCTCTTTTGATTGGTTTTATAATGTTCTGTCTTTGGTTTGATTTTGCTATGCCTAATTGACTAGACAACTATTGTGAAGATAATGAGATATATCTCATTATGGTACCTATTACTATTATCCTGGTAACCTGCTGTGAAGTTCTGTACCAAATTCACTGCATTGTCTCAATTGGCTTTGTTCTGTTAGTCTTGTTCTGCTGTATTTCTACTACATTCAAAATTTTAAAAAAATTTTTAAATTAAATAAATGATAAAATAGGACCTTTCAAGAACTTCATCCTTGCCATAGATTTGTATATGTGTGTGTGCTACTGCAGTGGAACCTAAGGTCTCTTGCTTTCTAAACCTTTGCTCTCACACTGAGCTGAGCTATACCACCAGCCCTCAGATACAGGGTTTTAATGATCTGTCTAAGAGTTCAAAAGCCAAGAATTTAACTCTGATGTCTGTTGATGTTTGTAGAAGGCAATGCATCTACCAAGTACTTGCTGTTGTTTAAGTAATGGAAAAAAAAGATTAGGAGTAAAAGAAATGGGAAACATAGTTTGACATGAAAACATTTAATTTCATCTTTTTTTATTATCTTTTTGAGACAGGGTCTCACTATGCAATTCAGGCTGGCCTTGGACTCACTTTGTAGCCCAGGCTGGTCTTGAAATTACAAACGATTTTCCTGCCTCAGCCTCCCAAGTGCTGGGATTACAGAAGTATGCCACCACATCAGGTTTAATTTCATCTATTTACAATGAAAAATCATGTTCTCTCCCAGTGTCTTTTCTGTCATTCATTAGTTGATTATACAGGTATCTGTGTACCTGCTCTGTAGTGCTACAGCTGTGAAATAAATAACAATTTTTTCCTTATTGGAGTTCAGTCCCAAAGGGAATACAAACAGCAAGCAATGATAATTCAGTATGGAATTGTTATGGTTTGCATCTGGCTGTCCCCCTCAAAGCCTCATGCACTCATGGAGGCACTTTTCAGAGGCAGGCTTCTAAAGTTTTTGATTCATGGTCTAATGTTGGGATCATGGGTGTGAGTGCTACACTTGCCCTGGGCAGGTAGCCTGCATACAATATGAAGGAAAAAGGCTTGCTCTCTCTCTCCCCCTTTTGCTCTTGCTTCTTTTATTGTCTTCTGCTGCCATGAACTGTTGCCCCTCTGCCATGCCAACTGCCTTAGAGTCAGCTGATTGTAGACTGATACCTCCACAAACGGTGAGCTAAATAAACCTTTCCTCCCTCAATTTTGGGCATTGGGTATTTTGTCTCAGAAATAAGAGAAAAGTAACTAAGACAGGAATGCTGTCAGAAAGCCAATCCCAGGCCAGGAGTCCAAGGAAGACTTTCCAGGGGAAAGGATATTTAAAGTAATAACTAAAGAATAAGTAACCACTGGTTGAATGGATGAGGAAGAGCGATTCTAGCCAGAAGGAAGAGCATGTCCAAAATCCCATAACTGAGAAAACACCAAGAGGATCCTTCTGGCTAGGACACAGAGTACCAAAGGAGGAGCAGTAAGATAAGGACAGAGAGGAATGCAGGGTATAGAATAAGTAAACTTTGTTAAGAACTTCAACTTATCCCAAGGTCAATGGGCAGCCACTGAAGGGTTTTCTGCCAAAGAGTGATCTGTCAGATCGATGTAGAGAGGCCATTCAAGCTGCTCAGTGAATAAAATGGCCAAAGAGCTGGGAATTTAGCTCAGTGGCTCAAGCACTAGCCTGATAAGTACGAGGTTGTGAGTTCGATCCCTGGTACCAAAAATAAAATAAAATAAATAAAATGGCCAAAGAATAAAATGGTGCATAGAATAAAGAGTCCTATACAGAGCAATAGCCACCACCAACACCAAATGCAACAAAATTAAATGACATGCAGAAAAGGAAATGACAAAAGACAGAGTATGAACCACAGGAGTTGAGGGAAAACCAAGAGAGTGTAGTAATCCCAAAACAAAAGAAAAGAATTTACAGAAGCAGAGCATAATTCAAGCCAATTGCTTCCAAGAACAACACGAAGATAACAATCAGAAATAACTACTAGACTTATCAACAGGATTATTGACAAGCTTGTTGAAAACAGCTTTAGAGGAGTGGAAGATATATTGTGTTGGATGAAATCAATTGCATCAGTGCTCATCTAGCCCTTTCAATTATCACCTATCTCTCCACTGGTATCTTCTCTTAGGTCAAGACTTCCCGCCTTTGAACTCCATATCTATATGCATTTGACCATTCATTATATACACTTGATTGGTTCAAAGATACATCAAACACAGATTCCACAACCAACAGTCTCCCCATCCAAACCTAATCATGCTGCAGTATTCATCATCTAAATGATTGGCACTTCCATTCTTCCAGTTGCACAATCCATTCTTGACAAACTCTTACCACCACTCCCATATATAATTTATGCTACACCTCAATTTTTCCTTCCTACTGTGCGTCTATCTCCTAAGAACCTAAGTCGCAGCTACCATCTGCTCTCTCACCTGAACAGTTGCACTGGTAGCCTCCTAACTGCTTCCTTGCTTCCATCTGTAAAGCCCTTTCATCAAGTCCTCACCAGCAGCTACAGTAATCTTTTCAAGACACAAAACTGACCATTTTATTTCCTTGCTTTAACCTTTTAATGGTCTCTCTGGGCAAAAATAAAAATGGTTTAAATGGTATAAAGGGCTGCATGATCTAGTCCTTGCCTAGCATCCCAGCTACAATTCACTGCATATTCTTTCTTGCCCTTTGTTTTTTCTCTGCATGGGCCCTTCGTTTCTTACATGTGCCTTCCTTCCTGCAGCATCAGGCCTGGTATCCAAATACTCTGTGGCTAATATTATGAATTTGAGTGTCAGACTGGGTTAAAATTTTAGCTCTACAGACTTAGGATGTAGCTCAGTGGTTGTCAAACATGCACAAGACCCTGGGTTCAATACAAAATCTAACTCTACCCTTCCCGGGTTTAATGGCACTGGGTGGTATTCAGTCTATGTCTCCATTTCCTAATCTGCAAAACAGGCTTAGTACTTGCCTCTCCAAGTTGTAAGAATTAAATAAAGTGGTAAGTGCAAAGTGCTAGAAATATAGTCCCCAGTTAAGGTTAGTAATTGATAGTATTATTCCTTATTCTCTGGTTAATGCTTTTCATATTTTCAGAACTTAACTCAAATGATCAGAAGAAAGTTTCCCTCCTCACTCCCTAACCAAAGTGAAATTATCTCATAGCATCATGAACTTTTCACTCAGAACACACATACTGTACTTTGTGATTATGTAGCTAAGAGGGTTATTTTATTAATGTCTGTGACTTCTGCCAGAGCAAGAGGACAGAGGCAGTGTTCGTTATCCTTGTCATTATATCCCCAGATCCTAGTTCAATGCCTGACACCTAATAATCCATATAGTATTTAAATGATTGAACAAACAAGAAGTAGAGGCATTGGGTGCAAATGACTCAAGAAGACTGCAGACATGCATGGCATCAGGGTTTCTTACTTTTTGAGCTAGCATATACTTAAGCATGTTTAAATGGTTTAAATGGGAAGGAGCCAGCAGGGAAAACTCACCAGAAGTGAGGTTTGTGAGGTTGTGAAAGGGGACAAGACTTAGAATGGGAGCCAGAAGAATCAGTCTCAGATAGAAGGAGGGCACCCCTTCCATGATACAGAAGCAAGAGCTGAGGATTCACCTACATCAGTAGATTTGGTGGCAGCAGTTAAGACCTTTCCATGAATCTTGGTAATCTAAGCAGCAAATCTGGATTCTCTAAGCTGCTCAGCATATTCGGTGGAAATCATTTCATTCACCTTTGCAACTCACATAAAAGGGAGGCAGACATTTTCTTCATCATTGATGATACTGACTGATTCACTACAGAGCAAAATAGTAAGTTTCCAAAGCAACCCAGCAGCAGAGCCGAAACAAGCAATCTCAGCGTTCTCTTTATTGAGCATGCTTTCTTTCCAAATTGGGAAACAGTATGATAAAGTAATATTTTTTTTAATACTTGACACTCTTTGACTACTTACTATGGTCCAGAAACTGCTTTAGATTTTATCTTCAATAACTTATTTGATCCCCATATTTTATGGGTGAAGAAACTGAATCCCAGGAAGGGTATATGTGTCCAAAGTCACACAAGGAGTAGGTGGCAAAACTAGGTTGTAAATCCACAAAGCCTGATTCCAACATCAATGCTTTTAATCATTCTGGTGTACTCTATTTCTGAGCATAATAGGAATCAGAAGACCCCGAGTCTCTGTGATGAACTAATCCTGTGAACTTGGGCATTCACTTTGGTATCTTGGGTATCAACTTATTCATCAATAAAATGAGGAGGAAAATTAGAATGCTAACCTTACAACGCTTTTTGAAGGGTTATGAAAGGCTGAAAGTGGGAAATGACCCTACAAAAGCTATTATTATGCTAATAAGACCTATTATCCTTGACTTCTAACTGGGTCACAGTTTAATAGGCTGTAGGTGAAACCCTGTGTTCCCCAAGCCAGAATGGCAGCAGCAATTTGGAAGTTCCATTTCCTTTTGCAGGTCAGCCAATTGTCATCCCATCAACTTTTATGTCCCTAACAGTCTCCTTAATGCTCAGTATGCACACCTTGGCTTTCTTCTTCCTAAATCTTCCAACGCATATTCACTCTTACTTCTGAGGACAGTGCCAGTTTATGCCATTGGTTTTTTTAGTTCACTACCTGAAAGACCAAGTGACTGTTAAAAAAAAAAATCATAAATAGCCTGAATTACATCTAAGAGTAAGGTGTACCCCCAGAAAACTGAGTTCCAGTTTAGTGGTAGAATCACAAGTATCAGAGCTAGGAGAGAACTTCAGGATATTCTTTTAGCACAGCTCCTCTTCTAACACATTTTATAGATTAGGAAAACCAAGGCTAACTGGATAAAATGATGCAGCTAGTTAAGCAGCATATCACTGTACCTTGAAAATATTTCAAGCACATTTAGTACAAGTTTCACTTTGCCAGAATCGTATCTGCAAGGTAGTTTAGTTGCTTTTACTTGTAACAGTATGCACCCCTTTTCAGAAAGAAGCACAATCCTAAAATTCATTCATTCATGAAGTCATTATCAATCCTTAAATCCTGCTGGTATACTTGTGAGCACTTGTAATCTTACCTACTCATGAGACTGGGGCAATTTGAGTCCAACTTGAGAACACAGAGAGCCCCTTCACCATCTCAAGGCAAAACAAACACAAAAACATGAAACCTTGAACCCAATAATTCTCTAAAAGCCCATTCTTTGAGTTGCCCTTATTTGGTTATTTCAGGCATTTCCCAGGAACAAAAATGAGCCCACCTCTTCAGAGGTAGGACACAACCTCCTGGCTCTGTACAAAGCCCACCCTGTTAATTACCAGTTCATCCCTGAGCTTAGTTTAGTTTTGTAGCCTGGGAGAACAGTACCTACTTCAGAGCTGGAGTGGGGGTGGGAGTGTCACATGACATCATGCACTTCTTAGCACCCACCACTAGCACCCACCCTGTGCATTTGTTATCCTTTGGGCATAATTCATTGCTCTCCTAAGCGGATAGCAGTTCACCTTGGTTAATGACCTTAGATCCTGGACCACTCGACCCCTTATAAACTAAGAAAAAACCCAGCCTCTGCCGGGCCTAGAAATGTCCACCCCCGCCCCCATTCCCCTTAAGACAGTGACTAGGCCAGAATTCTCCTGGTTGATAAATGAGAGGAGCTCAGGAGCTGCCGTGATGACTGTTCAGAGAATCTGATTTGTGAGAAGGCGAATCTCCACGAGCGCCATGGAGATGCTTTTGGACAGCCGGCCAGCCTGCCTGCCTGCAGGAGGAAGAGAGAGGGGGGTTACGGCAGAGAGAAACGCTTAAGGGAGATGGCCTGGAGGTGCCCAAAGAAGAAAATCTGACAAGGGAAACAGAATCTCGGAAACCACCCCGCCGCCGGTGAGTGTCATTCATTGAAAAGGAGGCTCGCGCGGCTCAGGATACGGATTTGGTACCAAAACGGTAATA